>BQNB010061942.1:0-34343 GCA_026074375.1 Tanacetum coccineum
AGTGTTGGACTGGGTTGCAGGATATGGCTATGGTTGATTTCGAATCACAATAGATAGGAATCTTGTTGAAGCGAAAGCCATAATCCGTTAACTGTTTTCGCATCCACATGACTTGTGCACAACAAGCGGATAGAGACACATATTCTACTTTCGCAGTTGACAGCGATGTACAGTCTTGTTTCTTCAAGAACCAGCTAACCAGCTTTTCTCCTAAGAATTGAGCTCCACCGGAAGTACTCTTGAAGGTATCTTTACATCCCGCATAATCAGCATTTCAAAATCCAATAAGTTCAAAACCAGAGTCCTTCATATACCAGAGACCCATATTGACTGTACCAAGAAGATAGCGAAAGATCCTTTTGACTTCTTTGAGGTGCTTCTCGGTTGGCTTAGCTTGGCACCGAGCACATAAACAAGTAGCATGAACAATGTCCGGTTTGCTTGACGTAAGATACATTAGTGCACCAATCATACTGCGATAGTTTGTTGCATCAACTAGAGTTCCATTCTGATCAAGGTTAAGCTTGTCTTTGATATCCATTGGAGTTCCAACGGTATCACCAGTTTACATTCCATATTTTTAAGGATTTCTAACACGTAGTTGGACTGGTTTATGAAGATGCCACGGGGGATTGGTTAACTTGTAAACCAAGGAAAAATGTCATTTCCCCATCCTTGACATTTCGAAGCGGCTTTTCATGAGGTCAGAAAATAGTTAGGAATACCTAAGGTTTGTAGAACCAAAGATGATATCATCTACATAGACCCAAACTACTAATATGTCGTCATCGAAGCATCTTATAAACAACATTGGATCAATAGTGCCTTTAAAAAGGTGATTTTGTAGGAGAAACTTTGACAATTCGTCGTACTATGCCCTTGGGGCTTGCTTTAACCCATATAGTGCCTTCTTTAGCTTGTAGACATGACTTGGATGATCAACATCGATGAAACCTTCAGGTTGACACACGAACACATCTTCTTTTATCGTACCATGCAAGAAAGCAGTTTTTACGTCCATTTGAAACACAATGAACGATTTGTGTGCAACTGTAACATCCCGTAATAAAATTTGATTCTCATTTCGTTAAGTAAAAGTCATGTACTGCAAGTTTGCAAGTTTACCGATAATTTTCAACGAGAAGTCATCTTATGATCGTCAATGCATTATTTTTGTCATAGAAAGTTTAATTCGCACGCGAATATCACAATTATTACTCTGTGTCTAAAAGGATATTTTAGAACGAGTAGCGATAAGAACCATATTTAGTTCACTTTGTGAAACGCGGTTAATTACTTGCATCACTTTATAAAATCACCTACATTCAAAATAATGACCATGACAACTTTAATTTAACTCAACAAAGATAAATAAATTATACACATATACCTATAAAAATCCAACATCAGATATATATACATGTAAATACCTATATAAACCAATATATACAACAAGACACTATCATTACAAGTCTTACACACACGGCCCTACTACTTTATCACTTTGAAGGATTCATTCACATGCTACGTATTATCAACCGGATACAAATTCAAAAGTTAGAAATAGGGAATAGTAGAGATGCCTTAATAGTATTATGAAAAGAAAATGATGTCTAATAGTATTAGAATCATCACCCTGGTGCAACAATGTGTATAGGGCCCTTCACATGTAACATTTCAGTAATCAATCAAAAATTTCGGGTACAAAGGAAGCCATTGTATGCACACTTCTAGTCTATCTAAATTTTGAAATCAAGTAGTAAATTAACACGGCTGGAGTCAATATTCTGTTTGAACACAAGAACTAGGAGGCGTCGGATTCGGAGTGGTAATAACCAAGGGGTTGGTTCAAGCTTCTCGTTGTCGTCACGCCTCAACCCATTTAGCAATACTCGGACCTTTGTAAGTTACCCATGTAGCTTGATGTTGTCACACTATATTATCATCTTGTAGTTCAAAGTACGACATGAATAAACTCGCCAAAACATTAGCAAAACTAGACGAGGGTCTCGACCTCGCATGACAAGCATGCGACACTCATGGTACAATCCATGCGTGATCATTTTATATGCGTGTATGCCGAACCCTTGCCGTGCTATGCATGAAATATGACCGTAAATACTCGACCCAACATAAACTAGAAACAGACATGACAAAATTAAAAGTTATATAAATGAACCAAAGGAAAATTTTAATAACTCTAAACACGATCATGGCATTTACGTTGGCTCACTAGGGACGAGTAAACAGTATGGTTTTCATACAACTTGCTAGGTGGTTCGCACCATGACCCCCCGATACCTTAGCACCATTTGCATCACAAGACCCGACTCATGTTGCATGCAAATGAGCTAGGAAAGGGTACTGTCCTAGCCAAAATCTACGGCCTACGAGGGACGAAAGCCTCGTCCTTGTGGTTCGTTACGTGACATAGTAACTAGGCTAACCAATGCGACATGTGACGAACCCCTGCGAGTCGTTAGCTCGTTAATGGGACGTTACAGCCCCAAGGGAACCCAAGCAACCCATGCTTGCTGTTTCGTACTAAGGCGTCGCACCCACTCGACACCAACTTGTGTCGAATAGCTCGCAAATGAGCTGCGACATGTTGCTACTACTGTTGCAGCTGTGCGTGCTACCAGGGGGGTGAGAAGATCGTCCCTACACCTAGAAATGGAGCCTTTTAGTTGCTAGCTAAACAAGATGGAAACATGCAAAAATAAAAAGGAGATTAATATATTATAAATATATATATATATATAATATATATATATATATATATATAAATATATATATATAAATATATATATAATATACATGTAAGTTGCCTGCGGAAAATAATGAAACCAAAAACAGTGAGTTGTTGGAAACTCACTGTATGTTTGCGTCGAGGTGAACAACAAAAATGATGGGAGGATGGACATGAATTATTGTATATGTACACGTGAGGAGTTGGTAATATTTAAAGGGGTACATGCTTCCTAGCTTTTGACAAATTGACTTAGAAATATCCATACCACTTTCATATATAAACTTTGACGTATATAAATATTACATGCGTGGCTATCGACTCTCGGTTCGAGCTCCAAATGGGTTGGCAGCTCGTTAATAAGTATAGTTATTTCAACGGGTATAAATTAGAAAACGATAAATTGTCGATACTTTAGAATTATTAATAATGGAACCGAACTTTTAAACAGGTAAACGAGTTTATCCCGGCTCATAAATTTTAGTTAACACTAAAATTATTTTCAAAACTTATTTGAGTTTAAATTATGATTTTAAAAGCCATATGATTTAAATTGTAAATCATGGAACGTAAGAATATTAAATATAAGTAAATAATTTTTACAAAGTTAATTAGACGTTCTCACATGAACTGCGAGACGAGACTTAAGTGATGACTAGAGAAGGTAAAAGAGCGAGATAAACATATACATAACTCAATAGTTGGTAAATAATAAGTTATATTATTAAAAACTTAAACTGCATTATTTTAACAATATGATCATGTGATCGTAAGCACATAAGTACATCAAATTATGTATAAATACTTATATGTGCGTATTCGTGTACCATCACTAGAGCCAACGGTTTAATCAATACTTTGAAAACGTAAGACGTTAACTCCTAAACGACAATACCCTTTTGACCAATTGCATAATTTACTGCATACATTAATTTTAGATTGTAAACTCAGTAAATGTTATAATTACATAGGTGTTTTACTGAATCGCTAATTGACGTGCCTTAATTTCCTTTCCAATCTCCAATGATTAACCGTCAAGGTGAGTTTTCATAGCCCTTACTCTACTGTTTTAAATCATCTTTTGGGGTGAGAACATTGCTTATTTCAAACGTGTGAATACAAGTACAATTACTCATTACTGATTGGTCTAAGTCCCGATTTAACCCAAGTTGCTAATTGCCTGATTTATCATGAACCGTCAATCTTTGTGAGCGTGAATGTTATGGATAGATCTATCGGGATTGACATCCTTGTTTGTCTTGGACTAACATTAGTCAAGCAAACACAGTTTCATTTGAGTCAGATTACGGGTGTCTCGGGTTAGACACCTGCAAGGGCATTCATTTATTGTTGGTATATGTTAACGCTTCGGTGTCATGAGCTTAAACAATAGTAATGCAATTTATATGACTTTGTATCTGTTATATTGTCATATGCGGGTGAAATCTTGTGATTCATAAACACTACATTTTCTGCTTAAACAAACCTATGAACTCACCAACTTTATGTTGACACTTTAGCAATGTTTTCTCAGGTATTAAGAATGAAGATGCTATATGAAGTCTCATGCATTGCAGTTATATTCCCGTTATCTGAAGATCACTTATACTATTTAAAACAATGTTGTATTGTCTATTTTTTGCTTTCGCTGAATGTTTAAACAATTTATTATTTCCTAATTTAAGTGATCTGTTTTCTTAAAACGTCTCATATAGAGGTCGTTTTGTATTGCTTAGAAGTATGATAATCATGAAGTCACACTCCCTCGGTTGCCATTATACTCTGATATTTTGGGGGTGTGACAGATGCTAAAGCGGAAATTTGAGCTGGAAGGATATGACATCCAATACAGGCCGAGGACATTGATAAAAGGGCAAATATTGGCAGACTTTATCGTAGAGCGACCGGATGAAGAATCCCCGGACGAACTCATGGTAGAGCCAGAAGAATTACCGGAACCATGGACTTTGTTTACAAATAGGTCATCCTGTTTGAAGGTTTCGAAGCCGGGCTGATATTGACAAATCCGGAAGGAGTTGAATTCACGTACGCCATGATGTTTAGGTTTGAGGCTACCAACAATGAAGCTGAATATGAAGCATTAATAGTCGGTCTCCGGATCGCAGAACAAATGGGCGTAAAAAACCTTCAAGCAAATGTAGACTCTCTCCTTGTAGCAAACCAGGTCAATGGCTCTTACGTAGAAAAGGAGTCAGGTATGGTTCAATACTTGAAAAAACTAAAAACGCTCGCAAGTAACTTCAAGGAATTCTCCATCAAACAAGTACCGTGGAGCGAGAACAAGAAGGCGGATGCCCTAAGCAAGATTGCGT
This sequence comes from Tanacetum coccineum, assembly GCA_026074375.1. Classification (NCBI taxonomy): domain Eukaryota; kingdom Viridiplantae; phylum Streptophyta; class Magnoliopsida; order Asterales; family Asteraceae; genus Tanacetum; species Tanacetum coccineum. Next base: position 5,083 of record BQNB010061942.1, read on the forward strand.
CTAAAAGTTTCGCACACCTTAGTAAGCAAGTACTTGTAGAAGAATTAAAGGAAAAGTCTATACATAAGAAAGAAGTCCTCGCTGTAGTGGAAGAGGAAGAGCAAACATGGATGACACCCATATATGAATACCTTACAAAGGAAATCCTTCTGGAAGACAAAAAGAAAGCCAGGGTGGTAAGTCGCAAGGCATCCCGGTACACCATTATTAATGGAACTTTATACAAGAAATCTTTCTTAGGACCGTGGCTCCGGTGCGTCAGACCACTTCAAGCAAACTACATCCTTAGAGAAATACACGAAGGATCCTGTAGCATGCACTCCGGTCCTAGATCCGTCGTCGCCAGGGCCATTCAAACGGGATATTACTGGCCAACAATGCATACGGATGTGTGGAAATTAATAAGGGAATGCAATGACTGCCAAGTCCATCATCCCATTCCGAGAAATCCACAACAAAACTTAATCCCCATTACGTCTATATGTCAATTCTATAAATGGGGGATCGACATAGCCGGACCCTTCCCGGAAGGACCAAGCAAAGTCAAGTTCTTGATCGTGGCTATTGACTACTTCACCAAATGGATTGAAGCAAAGCCTGTTGCGACTATCACTGGCAATCAAGTGAAGAAGTTCGTATGGGACAACATTGTTTGCAGATTTGGTTTACCAGGGGAAATAGTATCGGATAACGAAAAGCAGTTCCGTGATAACCCATTCAAAGATTGGTGCAAAAAACTATGTATCCGCCAATGTTTTGCCTCCATGAAGCACCCACAAGCAAATGGTTTGGTTGAAAGAGCAAACAGGAGTCTGGGAGAAGGAATCAAAGCTCGATTAGATGAAAGAAGAAAAGATTGGATAGGAGAACTCTCACACGTCCTATGGGCACACCGTACCATGATAAAATCAAGCAATAGAGAGACACCGTTTTCACTAACATATGGCACGGAAGCAGTCATACCAGCAGAGATAGGCATGCCAACACTCCGGACTGCGGAAGTAGACCTGACGAAGAACGATGAAGCCTTGGAAATAAACTTGGACCTCATAGAACAAAAAAGAGAACAAGCAGCAATTCAAGCGGCAAAAGTAAAGCTAAGATGGAAAAATACTACAACTCTAAAGTCCGAAGCACAAGCTTCAGGCCGGGGGACATGGTCTACCGTAGCAATGATGCAAGCCACGCCAAGGACGGAGGAAAACTTGGCCCTAAATGGGAAGGACCATATGAAGTTACGGAGTCATTAGGAAAGGGAGCCTACAAGCTTAAGGATCGCAATGGAAATGAACTTCCGCGAACATGGAACATCTGTAATCTTAAAAAGTGTTATATACATGAAGTGTAAGCACCCGCCCGGCACGTATGATGCTCCGGAGGGCAGTATTTTTAATTTCTCTTTATTTTGTAATGTCTTTTGAATATTAATGAAAAAGTGGGGATTAGCTACCCTCACCAGTTTTAAAGTCCTAAAATTATTATTACTTTGCAAAGTTATATCAACTATTAAGACGCGCACGCAAGGAGCCACGCTCCACAATAATATTATCCCGGATAATAAAAGGTTGAGCAACCTCAAAATTAGCTTGGGTGTATAAGAGGTATTGCAAACCCGGCACCGGGAGAATAACCCACAAATATTCACAAGACTATCTATTACGAACGTACAACAGTAATAACAAAAAGGTAGCAATATTATAACCTGTGAAAAACATCCTTGTTATAATAAAGACGGACGCACCAGCGTCCACCTAAAAACATGTTTAACATGATAAGCTAAAAACCGCAACAAAAAGGCTAACACACGACCGCGGTAAAAAAGTAAATGTTCATATTACATATAGGCTGCAAACAGAAATATCCACATACGGCCACGGCATACAAAAAAGAAAAAAGATCTAAGTGTTCAAGATACAACAGCAGACCACATGCGGTCATGGCATGAGAAATAAAACTAAAGGCAACACGCTCAAGATGGGGGGCGCAACAACACTTCCCAAGGCTCATCAGTGCCTTCTTCACATACTCTTCAACAGAAGGGTCCGCGGGAAATACTAGCTTCACCCACCCAAGTCTGGGAAGACAGAGGCCCGAGACTATCTCCATCATCAGTTGTCCAAGAGCCGCGCATGCCTTCTTGGCCCCCCTCACTCGATCAAGCACATTCATCAATGCTAAAATAGTGGAGGACTCCCCGATGGCCGTTTTATCACCGCATGATAAGGAATAAAAGATGGCTCAATGCACGTTGTAAAGAAGCACTTCCGAAGTTCAACAAGGGGTCCCGTCCAGAAAAAGCAAGCAAAACTCATCAATCCCGACATCCTTTTTGGATTTTAACAGATCCACCAAGGGGAAGTGTGCGTCTTCAAGGGCTTTAATCGCGTTAACATAATTTGCGCTGTCAACCTCCGGGTTATAAGCATCAACTACTGAAAGACTCCTCCCGGCAACCTCATGCTCATGACCGGCCTCTAAACCTTCTTGCATGCCAAAATCAACGGCCCGGCCCAAAGCATGACCAAGAATGCCCTGGTACTCTAAAGATTTCAAGCCCTTAAGGAGAGCAAGTTGTATGTCCATTGGTTTAGGAGCCACTCCTTCCTGCCAAGAGATTCAAGAAGGTGAGATAAAATCCCCCTCCAACGCCTGAGACAATCCATCACGTGTACTTCAAGCTTGGCCACGCGGTTGTACAGTTCTTGAGCCTGCTCTTCTTGCTGAATCTCCATTTTCTCCTTGAAATCCTTAAAACCAGCACGCAGAGAAGAAACCTGCAAAAGCAAGAACACTTGTAAAAAAAATAATAATAAATAATATATATATCATATAAATATATAATATATAAAATATATAAATATATATAAATATATATAATAGTAAATATATATTAAAAGGTGCGAACATACATCAGAGGCAAGCCTATCCCGCTCAAACGCCAACGAAGTAATCTTAGTCCCGGCCTCGGTACAGACCACCTGGGCATCATTCAGAGCGGACTCAAGATGAGTGGCATAGGAGTCAAGCAAGGAGATGTCATGGTCCTTCTGAGTAAGGGTAATCTTGAGAGCTGACACCTCCACAGTCAAAGCAGACTTCTCCCCGGATAGTGAAGAAACTTGGTCACGGAGACGGACAACCTCTACGGCTTCAGCCTCCTTCTCCGCCAGCTGAGACTTTAACCTGAGGATCTCCGTGTCTTTCTCCTCTAACAACTTACCACGTGCAGCATACTTAGCATTGAGTTTTTCTTTAAGCTCCAACTCATGCTCCGCACGGGACCTCACCTCTGACCCAAGGCATATTTGTCGTGCCGCCCCTACATTAAACTTCGTATATAGTTGGTCACATTCCATAGAACGGAGAGTAGAAAAGAAGGCAGGGGGAGCAACGCGGTCCACCAGGGTATGGCAGGAAAAGCCATCGTCCAACAACGAATCATTAGTAATATTCCACCTTGGAACATACCAACGCTTCGCCTTGAAAGGGTCAAGGGTAGCAAGCTCATAGAAAGAATCATCAGACCCTTCTGACTCCTCAAGCTGGGAAGGACCAGCCAGATCTGGATTAACATCCGTGGCGAGCTTGGCCTTGGTGGAGATTGTGGTGGCAGCGGCAGTATCTACCAGAGCACTCAAAGTGCTAGAGCTACAAGGATAAATGAAAAATCAACAATTAGGAAAAGGTACGGAAATTCAAAAAGTACTTAAGGATGCGTATATGTACCTCCCTATAGTAGTACGGATCTGGAGGCTCGCTTGGGCAGAAAAATCCACAAAACCTTCACTTTCTTGAGAGGGAGGGGCAACAAAGGGAGTAGCAGACTGTTCCCGGGCCAACAAACGAGAGCCTGCCGGCATAATTTGCTCTAAACCAGCAAGGGTTTTACCTCTGGTACCAGGAGTAAGGGAAGGGTGGTTCGTCCTCAAATTTTTAGCAGGGAGAACGTTGCTCTGCTTTATCAGTCTTTTCTTCTTAATCTTTTTAGGTTGCTCAGTAACAACCTCCTCATCACTCTGCCTCACCATGGCCATACCCTCATCTGGGTCTGCTAACTCCAGATAGGCATTCTCTTTAGCAATACCTTCCTGCCCTTTTTCAGTCAGAGCAAGGATCTCCGTGGCCATAACAGAACTACTACCCCCAGCTGCAGGAATCATCAGGGGCATGAAGCAATGTCGGGTACTCTCTAACAATGTCACATGATCGTCTCCCTTCTGAACCTCCACCGCCCGGACCTTCCGAAGGTCAGCAGTCTTGATAAAATCTAACAAACCCATATCTGCAAAGTAAACATCAAGTAATCAGGCTTTATAATATAAAAGTACCACTACTAAAAGGAAATAACACCCACCCGTTCTGTCAGGACGCTCAAAAGCCGGATAAGCATTGTCGTCAAAAGGATAGTACGGGCTCAAACCCACAAGGCATAAGAAGCACTTCGGATACCGGTGGAAAGGAGCCTTATGGCTTTCAAGAAGTTTAAAGGTTTGCTCTTGACGAGCAGTAAGATGGGGAGCCGGGTCATTTTCTAGAACACCTCCCTTATATAAAGGGACGAAAATGGGAAATACGCAAGAGTCAACCCAGAAAAAGTAGTCCGCCCAACTTTTTATAGAATCCGGGGGTTTTGGAAAACAAGACAGAGCTGAAGTAGAACGTTTAGCAAAGGAAAACAACCCGTCACTAAACGTACGGGTGTAGAAAGCGTGGAACACGGTCACTGAGGGGGGAAAGGTAGAGTACACGCGTCAGAACTTCAAAATGGGACACCCGGGCTGCGCCAAAAGGCGATAATTAAGAAATATGCACACGAAAGTATTTAAGGACGGCTATAAAAAACTTTGTAAACAGAATCCTATACCCACAAACATCAAAAAACCTAGTATATACGCCTACTTTACCAGCTGGGAACTGGGCAATAGTTTTATCACGCCCCGGAGCAGTGGGATGAACCTCAGCCTGAATATAAAAGTTTTCGCAAAAGCTATCTACCATCTCTTGGGTCATAATAGAATATTTAGCAGAAAAATTAGCCACTTGGGAGTTCGAGTAAAGGGAAATGCTAACCTGAATTTTGAAAAACCCTAAAAAGGAAGAAAACGATGTGCGAACGATGAAAAGCTTGAGGAAATCAACAATGGTGGAAAGTAGAGTTGTGGAAAAGCAAACAGTAAAAACACAAGGGGGTATTTATACCCTTGGTATATTTATACCTACCCACAACCAGATGATGCCACGTGTAATCAACTCATATGATCAACGGTTGAGTTTCGCCTAAGGAGCAGTTAAAACAGCTGTAAATATGTCACATCAGTCAAAAAATAAAAAGACAACATCGGTCTACGTCACCTAAACGTCACCAACTTGATGAAGAAGCTCTGCGGAGAAGACATGTGATCTCGGAAAGCAGCAAACCATATTAATGAAACCGGAGTCTAGCATTGATCACCGCACGCAGGACATGGTCTGCATGCAATATCACACTAGACTGGGGGGACTTGATGACGTATAGTTGGCATACCAAGCCTTCGGGATTGGGCCACACTATCACTTGGGCTTTTGGGCCCAACTTAGCAGTCATGGGCAGAAACTAAACCCAATCCTGCATTGGTCACGGCCCGGACACAGCAAAACGGACGCGGACCTAACTATAGGATACTTTCGTCCACGGAAAGCACACGCGTCCGTACACACGGTTATTACGGAACCTTGCCCGACAAGGGACCCACTCTGGCCACTAACTAAATAAATAAAATATTAGGAAACCCTAACATTTCATTCGCTTATAAAAAGGGATCTTCTGACACAATGAACGGTATGATTTTCTCACTCTACATACACATACTTTCTCTCTCTACATGTTTACTTACTTTTACGCCAGAGTCTAACCGTGGGGTCCGTCCCTACGGTAAGACTAACAGTTTATTTGATTGTGCAGGAAATCATCACTTCTCTTGTTCTAGTACAAGATCTAATGCTCAAATCATTCGGGAGCTCAACTCGACGTATAATTAGAGTCTTATTCTAAACCCTACACTTATTTTGTACTAATAGTGATTGTCAACACAAAGGTTGTCTACTCCATTCAAGGTAAAAGATCATAGTTTTTTGCCAACCTAACTATAAAATTATAAAACAATCTATAATACAATGCATAGAAAACGTAAAGATAATTCAATGGGTAACCATGACATCGCATAAGTGTACATTGTGTAATAACGTGGTCTTATGCTATGTAACTTATTATTATCGAATTTCACGCCTTTTAAAAGTTAGAGAAAAGTATTGTATTGGTCATTTTTTCAAAATGACTTCCACATAGTGGTCATGTTTTTGAAAAATTCCTAATCTAGTCATGATCAACTTCTCGACTGCTCAAATCCACACAGATTTTTACACGTGGCAATTGTTACTTTAAAGATGTGGCCCACGTATTTTTGTCTTATTATTCCACCAATACTCGATTGGCGGCTACTCAACTTAAAATTACTCGACTTAACTGTACAATAGTCCTTTTGCCTTTTTGCTTTACTGTCTCGGGAAAGACCAAATTAGTATTTCTTACAATTTGTTGGGAACCGCAATTTTTCAAAAAACACACACTGTACTAAAAAAATACACACTAATCCCTAAACAACACAAACAATTAGATCTGAAACTGATCATAACCATTTCGATTAGTCATTTTATGGTTTGATTGTTGTTAGCCGTTATCTATATGGTGATACGTTTAAAGGCAGTTTAATTCTGTTATCATTTGCTCCTATTAAAGAGGGTTCACGTATAAACAACAATATGGGTTCAATCGTTGAGGTAATTTTTTTAATTATTTTGATTTAATTCTGATAATTAGTTTGTGTTTAAGGTTATCAATTAGATTTATAATTAATTTTTCATTAATCTATGTTTATGATGCCAAGGTAAGTATGAGAACTAGGTTATACATCCTGAAATCCATAGCAGGTAAGTTGGCTTTGAAACCAAAACGTTATGAGATATTTAGAAGCACTATTTTTGGTCGGTGGTTAGATTTAAGAACTGAAGATCATGATAACCATATGATTCACTATTTGCTACAACATCAGAGATATGTCAAAGATCCTAGTGTTCATATGCCTTTTATTTTTGATATTGGGCCACACACAATTGAGTTTGGAAGGCGGGAGTTTTGTTTGATTACTGGATTTGTTTTTGGGGATTGTTCTTTGGACCACTTTAATGGAGGGGAATCTGCTTTCCGTGATCGTGTATTTCCCAATATATCTAATGTTAAAGGGGATATGTTGTATAAGATACTCAACAACCAAAGTAATTTTGATAAGCTTTTGGATGATGATGTTGTCCGTCTTTGTTTGCTCTTGGCATTAGATTTTGTGTTTATGGGTTATGAGATAAGACACGTGATTGCAAACGAGCTTTTGAATCTAGTAGATGATTTGGCAGCATGGAATGATTTCCCATGGGGTGAGCACATGTGGATTGAGCTTCACCATAAGGTGTACAACAATGATAAAAAATATCGTGAAGTTCATTTGAAAAAAATTGCAATTAATGGCAAGACATTCATGCCAACATATACTTTGCAGGGTTTTGTGTTTGCCTTTAAGGTTAGTCAAGCTCTTTATTTAAATTAATAATAGTTTTATAAATTCACATACTTTACAGGGTGGATTCAAGATATGGATTGGTAAAATCCCATTATTTTGTTTTGTTTCCAGATATGGATATTGGAAATGTTTATTCTAATCAAAAACATGGTGGTATTTAGAAAAGAAATGTCATACGTAGGGCTATGCATGGAGTGATGGGATCTATTTTTAAAGGTGATTATGATTGCTAGTTCATGTTAGACAATAGGATGGTACTGAGTCCATCTTCTGATGAGATGAAAGCCGTGGTGGAGAAATGAGTTTAGAGTATTTTCAAATGTGTCATTTGCCATTACATCACTCGATGTGCCTGTGATACAAAGAAGTCAACGTGTTAAAACGCAAGTTAAGTTAGTTGGTATTCTGATACACACGTACCCAAGATTATGACTGTGATGTAGATTTAAGTTCCCGATGTTCAACATGATGTTGATGAAGTTTGGTTTGTACAAGATCTTACATGAAGTCAGGGTTAAAACCAAGTTAGTTGGTTCTGATACACACGTAGCACAGAGGCATGACCGTGAGGTAGATTTAAGTATCGATGTTCACCATGATGTTGATGAAGGTTTGAGTGTACAAGATCTTACAAAGAAGATTTTTCATATGCACCAGGATTTTCAGAGTCGTATAACTGCAATTGAGCAAGCTGTTAATCAGCATAAGGTTTGATATTTCTCTAAAAATATATCCTATATAAAATATACCCTTATTTTTTATATAATATAACACTATTTATTTCTTTGCAGACATCTAAAATTGGATCTGATAGTGATGGTAGTAATGTGTTTAGCACTACTATGGAATTTGATCTTATGTAAGGTTTTGTTGTTTTATATTTTATGTTTACTTATTTAAACTAATATATTATTTTTTTAACTTTTAATTACCTTATTTTTGCAGTATTTTTGGGGTTGAACAGAAATCCTATAATCGTGTTTGCTTCTAACGAAGGAAGATCATGATATGGAAGTACAATTTCAAAGCCGTTTTATAACATGATTGTGGAAATATTTGAAGATGCTAGATCTTGCTCATTCTTGAAACGGTCCCTTTTTTTGTTTCTGTGTTATGAATTGTTATTTGTTATTTGTTGTTATATATTATTATATATATATAAATTTTATAAATATATAGATTATATATATATTTATTTTTATATTTTATATACATATATATATATATTAGAGCTCAAATGTGGATAGCAGAGTGTGGGATCTGATCTTTAAGGCTGGAAATAAAGAGTTATGTGTGTTGATATAGTTTTCTCTAATCTTGAAAAAGGTCAGACTTTTTATTTTTTCTGCTGCTATTAATTATTTTATTATTTCGTTATTTAATGATTTATGTTTTATATACTTTATTATTTGTTCAGATGTCAAATGTTGCTGCAGAGTGTATGTTTGTATATCCATTGGCTATGACCACCTAATCTTGATCGGAAATATCCATTAACTCCATATTTGTTTTCTTGTCATCAATCACATCCTTTACTATTTCTTGCAGTTTTGTGATACCAACAAGCATAGCATTATCATTCTTGATGTAGTCCTTCAAAGTATCCAAGCTATCAAAAACAGCATCCTGATCTTCTTTAGTCAACCTACTCCTGACATCATCCGCCTGATCACGAAGAAGTTTTGCAAATCTTTTATCTTTGATGATGTTTTGGTTAAAGAACAACAACATGAAGTTATGTACCTTTTCTTCACGGCTTAACTCCATCAACTGATTCAAGATACCGCCATTGATTGCCATTGTATAACTTGCGATGTTTTTTTAGATCTACAATTTATTGTTTTTTATTTTGAATTTGGTTCTAGGTAGGTGTTTATATAAGGAGAGAAAAGATAGACATGGTCAAAATAGTAATGATGATTTTTCTCAAATAAGCCGTCAATACTGTGCATGGTTCATTTCCAATTTGATACCCTTAAACTATACACTAATTAAAAACTAAAATAATGTTTAGAAACACTTGTTCTTGCATAAAAACATATTAAACCATCAACTCATATTGTGCACAAGTAAAGATACAACAAATTAAATCAGTAGAGTTAAGGTATATTTGTTTGTACGGGGTTAGTTTAAGTTAATGAGGTATTATATAGTACGAGGTAGTTGTGTAGAATTTAATTTATCCTTAAACCATATTAAAATTTTAAAGTACTAGGTTGTTGAGTTTATCTATGTTAAATTTACTTTACAATTTATAATGAAATTATTACTTGTCAAATCAAAATGTAAATAACTAGTTGAGCAATTGCCAGTCTAGTAGTCAACGGTCAAGTAGTCAACGGTCGAGCATTCAACGGTCGAGTACTCTACTTATAAAAATCATATTAACTTTATAAACTGACTTTATTTTTTATTAATTGTCAAGTTGTTACTTGATTATTAATTTTAGAGTTCCTTTATAATTTATTAAGTGTCAAATTAAAGTGTAATTAACAAGTTGAGCAGTAACGGTCGAGCACTCAACGGTTGAGTGCTCAACGGTCGAGCAGTCACTTACGTATATATTTAAAATATTTATAGGGGTTGTTGAGTTTATTTATGCTTATTAAATGTAAAGTTACTTACTAACATTTATTAATAGTCAAATCAAAGTGTACTTTATTAGTTGAGCAGTTGCCAATCGAGTTTCAGAATTTATGACGTGAAACACTTCTTGTATATCCCACATTAAAAGTTGTTACAATCCACTTTGTATTCATTTGTTAGGATTTATTTCGGCCAAAACATGCTCCAAAAACACAAACAATTGTGCCTACTGAAATTAGTGTAATGTTGCAAGAAAACAAGGATCAGTGTTTTTACTTTCCATGGATGGAAAGTTCAATTGTGTCTTCTGTATTTTGGGAACGATTATTGGGGATAGGCACAGAAAGACGTGGTTGGCTGTCTGATACGGTATGTATATTAGAACATCTTTAAGATTTCGCTAAAATATCATTAATTAAATATAAATATCTGATATATAAAGTGTATCATAACAACATCTGGATATATGGGTGTTATATCTGTGGCGTTATAGACCGGCACAAGCTGATTGGGCCATTGCAGGGCCATTTTTTAACACTTTTATGCTTGGTGATAAGTTGCCGTGTTGTTATGTTGATGGGGTGACTTATGGTGTGCCTTGGTTTGCTGACTCTGTCGAAAAGGTCAGATATAGTTTTTTTCATTTGTAATATGTCTTAAGATTTAGCATCTTTAACATGTAGTTTAAATATGCAGGCTTACTTTCCGATCAATGGCGAGGATAATCATTGGGTGCTTGCTGAACTCCATATTCGTTCCGGTGTCATAACTCTTTATGACAGCCTACCTCCTCAAAACACTCTTGTTGAATCTCGAGAATGGTGGCTTGACACGAGGAAATGTTATGCGGAAAAATTTCCAAAGCTATTGATAGAATCTGAGGTAATGGCAAAGAAAAACATTGACCCAAGTACATACTCCATCACCTATCGGTATGCTGATAATGTCCCCCGCCAAGGAAAATATTCAGGTGATTGCGGAATTTGGGTTATGCGAAATTTATACAGGTTGTTGAATAACCTGTCATTGGAGGTTAGTAATCCAACCCAGGCAGGGTTAGCATACCGTGAACGCTTGACAGACTTCTTTTGGAAGTACAAGATTCCTAAATGAAGATGTGGATTTGGTGTTGTTGAATGCTTGTTGAAAACAAATTTTAATTTTGTTTTGTCTAGTTTGTTAGTAGTATGTTAAATATTTTGATACTGTTATGTTAATTGTTAATTGCATAGTTTTGGAATTGTCACTTGCCTACTTTGACGACAAAGGTAAAATCATACTCTTTGAAATAGTAGTAATAATACTTGATAACACTAGTTAAAACATACATAGTGTTTACATTCACTAAGACCTAGTTGATAAACTAAGATCTAGTTGATAAACTAAGACCTAGTTGATAAACAGGTTCAAAACAACATCAACAAGATCATCGACAAAATAAGACCTACTATGACCACCTAATCTTGATCGGAAATATCCATTAACTCCACATTTGTTTCCTTGTCATCAATCACATCCTTCACTATTTCTTGCAATTTTGTGATACCAACAAGCATAGCATTATCATTCTTGATGTAGTCATTCAAAGTATCCAAGCTATCAAAAACAGCATCCTGATCTTCCTTAGCTTCCAACTCACTCTTCATTTGATTCATCTTAGTCAACCTACTCCTTACATCATCCGCCTGATCACGAAGAAGTTTTGCAAATCTTTTATCTTCGATGATGTTTTGGTTAAAGAACAACAACATGAAGTTAGGTACCTTTTCTTCACGGCTTAACTCCATCAACTGATTCAAGATACCGCCATTGATTGCCATTGTATAACTTGTGATGTTTTTTTAGATCTACAATTAATTGTTTTTTATTATGAATTTGGTTCTAGGTAGGTGTTTATATAAGGAGAGAAAAGATAGACATGGTCAAAATAGTAATGATGATTTTACTCATATAAGCCGTCGATACTGTGCATGGTTCGTTTCCAATTTGATACCCTTAAACTATACACTAATTAACATAAAACTAAAATAGTGTTTAGAAACACTTGTTCTTGCATAAAAACATATTAAACCATCAACTCATGAAGAAATACAAAACAAACATAAACCAGCTAAACAATAGAATAACTTTCATCCTTCTTGCTTCATTAGCATTCACCCTTGCATCTTCTTCCAAATTATTGATTCTTCTCAATAAACCCGGAATGATATTAACAGCTCTGGCACACATTGGCGGATCAAACCAATGACTTAAACCACAATTTGAACAAAGGTGAAATCGACGTCCGGGGTTTCTAGGTGTCCATGAAGTTGTTATCGTAGTGCTTGCTCCACAATGCCTACACCTGATATTAAGGTTATCCATTTTGTTGTTGAAATTTGTTTTGGATACATATAATTACTTCATGGTAGATGTATATATACAATGAGAAAAAAGGAAGTGGGTGAGTATATTTAATTCATGTTAGGTGAATATTTATTAGTAATAAATTTGTGGTTGAAAGGTGAATATTTTGCATAATACACTTTTAATGTTTTTAGAAGTTAAACAAGTGATAACATAAAAAGGTAAATTAAACTGAATTACAACATCTATTGATAACATTAAATTTTATCCTAAACATTAGTAGAAAAACGAAATTACAAGATAAACCAAATTAAAATTAAGATAAAGTTCCTAGTCACTAGGAAACGACAACTATAACTTGAAAAACGAAATTACAAGATAAACCAAATTAAAATTAAGATAAAGTTCCTAGTCACTAGGAAACGACAACTATAACTTGAAAAACGAAATTACAAGATAAACCAAATTAAAATTAAGATAAAGTTCCTAGTCATCGATAAAGTTCCTAGTCACTAGGAAACGACAACTATAACGAAACATAAGTCACTAGGAAACATAAAATGAAACAACAACTAAAACGTGAACACTTATAGTCGTTCGTCACCTACATCTTCGGCTTCACCTTCATCTTCACCTTCACCTTCCACCTCACCTCCTACATTCTCAAAGTCGACAATAAGAGACTTGCCCTCAATCCATTTAGAGCTTGATGATCGAGAACCGTCACCTGCTTTCTCATCAAATTCGTACAAAAGAGACTTGCCTTTTAAGTCATTTGGGAAAACCTTAGGCTTAATAGAATTGGGAGATATAAGGTAACTAGGTGATGATTGCTCTTTTATTTCCCAATCTATCATCTCTTTTATCGTATCACCAGGAAGGTCTTTCTTAATCTTTTCGTGACTTCTAAGTAGTGAAGTCACCTCAGCATCATTCTTATCAACAAACAAGTTCTTCAAATAGTAGTCAGTTACTAAGTATTGAGGAAAATGAGCAACATACACCTCAAGATAACCATGCAATTCAGCCATTTCATACAATTTACTCACATCCCTATCATTTTCAACTATAGTCAAACCATCTTCTAAGCTACAATCTGGTTTTTTATAAAACCAATGCCAAATATCCTCGTTCACTTTCTCAAGCAACAAATCACCCATTTCCTTAAAAGACAACTTATTAACCTTAGATAACTTTAACTCTAAAGCTTGTCCACCGTATTTTAACGGGTATATGACGAAACAGCCATTGTAAAAAACATCTACCACGATTTCATCACATTTATACGAATTCCTGTGTATAGATTATAAAAAAGTAATTATTCAATTAAAGTTTAAAAAACAATAAAATTTGTAAGGTAAAAATAACTAATATTAAAGAACTTACACCCAATCTCGAAAAACTATATCGCTAGCCTTCAGAAGACATATTGTGCACAAGTAAAGATACAACAAATTAAATCAGTAGAGTTAAGGTATATTTGTTTGTACGAGGTTAGTTTAAGTTAATGAGGTATTATATAGTACGAGGTAGTTATGTAGAATTTAATTTATCCTTAAACCATTAAAATTTTAAAGTACTAGGTTGTTGAGTTTATTATGTTAAATTTACTTTACAATTTATAATGAAATTATTACTTGTCAAATCAAAGTGTAATTAAGTAGTTGAGCAGTTGCCAGTCGAGCATTCAACGGTCGAGCACTCAACGGTTGAGTGCTCACTTATGTATATATTCAAAATATTTATAGGGGTTGTTGAGTTTATTTATATGATTATTAATTTTAAAGTTACTTTACAAATTAATTAACAAGTTGAGCAGTACGGTCGAGCACTCAACGGTTGAGTGCTCAACGGTCGAGCAGTAACTTATGTATATGTTCAAAATATTTATAGGGGTTGTTGAGTTTATTTATGCTTATTAAATGTAAAGTTACTTACTAACATTTATTAATAGTCAAATCAAAGTGTACTTTATTAGTTGAGCAGTTGCCAGTCGAGTAGTCAACGGTCGAGTAGTCAACGTATAAAGTTCTTATGGGGGTTGTTGTGTTTATTTATTAGTATTAATTGTAGATTTACTATAAAATCATTAGTATTAATTGTAAGATAACTTGTTAATAAAAAATGGGTGAATCAAGTGATGAAATTAATTTGTATTTTGTTTTTGAAGAAATGACTTTCGGTGTTACACTCAGAAAAAGTATTAATTACAATGAACTAGTTTCTTATGTGAAGAAAAAGTTCAACATGAGTTATAAGTTTGTTCTAGGTGCATCCACATAGTAGATGAGGATGATGTTAGGTTTTTCATCAAAAAATTTAGCAGCTACCAAGGTACGATAAAAACTCTTTTGATTAAAATGATTGACAAATGCTTAAATTCAATACCTTCTAGTTCTGCCAATCATAATTTCGATATTAAAGTGCCATTGTTTACTAACGATTCCAATTTACCGAAAAATGAAACCTTTTTAAGTAATGAGGCAAACAACATGTATGAAACTGTTTGGCCCAAAAATTCTTTAAAATACATTCCTACTCCACCACATCCGCAACCCATTATCAAAACCTTAAGAGACACAAGCATACATGTCGCACGTATTTTGAAAAAGGGTGATATATATGATAGCAAAGAATTATGTATGTATGCAATTGGTTATAAGGCCCTCTTAGACGGTTATCAGTTTAAGGCTAGAAAATCAAATACAATGAGGTATGATGTAATTTGTAGGAATGATGATTGCAATTGGAAAATAATATCAAAAAAGTGCAAAGGTAGTAGTAAATGGGAATTAGGAACTGTAAACGCCCATCACACTTGTCCTAAAACACAAATAGGTATGCATCATCGTAATGCTACAACAAAACTGTTAGGTCATTTACTAGAACCTAAGTTAAAAGATACGAGTCGAATCTACAAGGGAAAGGACATAAAACAAGACATATACACGGACCTGAACATTGATATTAGTTACAAACAAGCATGGAGATCAAAGAATGTTGCGTTGGAATCTATTTCGGGTTGCCCGGAATCATCTTTGCACAGTTACCGTATTATTGTTATAATTTAGAGAGGACAAATGATGGTACCGTTACTCACATTGAGACTGATAATGAAGATCGCTTTAAGATGGTTTTTATAGCTTTTGGTGTTGTGGTAAGTATTTATATAATAAGTGTTAATGTTATTTATTTGTTTGTAATTGTTCAACTAATTCAGCCTTATGTAATTAGATTCAGAGCTTTAAATACCATATGCGACCGTTGATAATTATTGACGCAACACATCTCAAAGGGAGATATGAAGGCACAAATCTGTTAGCTGTTGGAATGGATGGAAATAATTAGATTATACCAATTGCCACCGGTGTGTCTCAGGGTGAAACTGGTCCTTCATGGACATGGTTTTTGTCCAAGCTAAATGAGTGTATAGCGGAAATTCCAGATTTGGCTATCATATCTGATAGACATGCAATAATCTTATCGTCTTGTGAAGCTGTATTTCCAAATGCATTTCATGGTTATTGTTGTAGGCATTTGATGATGAATTGCAAATTAAAGAGTATTAAGATGCAGTGTTTATTCTGGAAGTTGTGCAAAGCTTATTCGGTTGATGAGTTTAGAATGGCAATAAATGAACTTCAAGCAAAAAGACCAGATGTATACCAAAGGTTGATTGAAGCTGGTGTTGAAAGGTGGTCTAGGGCATATTGCACTCATGATCGTTACAATTACATGACGTCTAACTCAGCTGAGTCAATCAATAATTTAACAAGAGATGTCAGAAAAGCTCCTATTACAAACCTAATGGAGTGGTACAGGCAGCTTGTGCAAAAATGGTATTGTGAACGTCGGGAAAGATATAAAGGTACGTATTTAATAATTTAATTTCTTTATGAGAAAGTAATAGTCGTATTTAGTCGTTTATATTGTCTTTTTTGTTTGTTTATTTAGATGGACCATTGGATGAACTAAGTCCTTGGGCTACAGAAAAAATGAGAAAAAGAATGCAAAAGAGCATTAATTGGGTTGTTGTAGGTATTGAAACTGGCAAAGTTTACGAAGTAGATGATCATCGAAGGGTAGAAACTGTGGAGTTATGTAACGGTACATGCACATGTAGAAAGTGGCAAGTTTCAGGTTTGCCTTGTGGTCATGTTTTAGCTATATGCAGAGTTTATGGATTAACAGATTGTAATGGTTTAGCGAAAAGATGGTTTATGAGAACAGCTCTTAAAGGTACTTACCAAGAGTTGGTATATCCTGTGGGAGAAGTTTCTAGTTGGCAGATACCTAATAACCTGCCTGTTGTTAAGCCACCAGTTATGTCGAAACCAGCTGGTAGACCAAAGAGCACGAAACGTATTAGATCTCAAGGTGAGGAACCGGTTACGGTAAGATGTGGGGCGCGTGGTCACAACCGACAGGGGTGTAGGGAATCCATTGCATACACAAAAGTAAGTTATTTATAATTATTTGAAAAGCTTATCACTTAGGCCGCGATTATTAGTTCAATAACTCGTTTTATGCATACTTTAGGAAAGGACGTATCCTAGGGGAAGCTCACAGCAAGCAGAGGATTACTTTCAGCAATCAATGCCGTGGTCTTTCAGTCAACTTGGATGACCCTTGATGCAGCATGTTTTTATGTTTTTCAAAGTATGGAAACACAACAATGTAATAAAATAGGATTTCTTGGTGGACACCTACTCCCATGCCAATGTTATATTTTTCCATCACAAATTGTCTTAAGATCAGTTACACAAAAGGAAATAGATTATGACCTGTATAATAGGTGCAAATAGTTTCCATTTCCAAACTACACAGGCAAATGGATATCAGTTTCCAGAAGTTTGACACACCAGTTTGATACATAAACTAAGATTCATAGATGATCTTGTGCTCGAAATAAAATTTGACCAGTTTTTCTCGATAAGCCAAGGCCATCTGGATTGGATCTTCAACAGCCAAAGGGATCCCATTAACTAACCTGTAAAATAAAAATAAAAAATTCAACAAAGGAATTGGATCTTCAACCACCAAAAATAACTTATCACGATTTACTTAGGTTTAGTTACTAACCTGTAAAGAAATAGGCATAAAAACACGCCACAATTACCAAATACCCCACCCTGCTGGGGGACATTCTCTGCATGACTAAACTTAATACTATAGCTGCTGGGATCGATTCCTTTTCTCCCAAACACACAAGTACGTTGTAAGATAACATGCAACTTAGTCTCTAAACAACTCCTCATCTTGAGATACCACAAATGATATTCAACATCATAGATCTTTTGACTGTCATAAAAGGTGACACTTCTAGAAGAAATGTGAAACAGTGCAAGTGACCAATGTCGCTTGGGTTCATTTATAGGAATGAAGACCTACAAATGTTTGAAAAAAAATCATTGACAAACAGTGCAAGTGACCAAATATATAACGAATTATGTGCTATAACATTGGTTAACATAGATACCTGTTCCACATCCTTCCATGAAATGGGGTAAATTTCATCAGTCACATAGAAGTACGGCATTGAATCTTGAAGTAGAAGAGTAAGAAAGTAACAGCTAACAATTGACCAATCATGACATGTTTGTCTAAAATGCCACATGTACCACACCCAAAGTTCAATGTGATGTAGTTAATAAAATAAAACATAATTAAAAAAACTCTAATGGGGATCGAAGCAGAAGTAGGAGGCCACCTCATCTATGTGTAAGGAAAGTAAAACAAAATTGTTATATTCACTTACATCGTCAAGTAACCACCCTAAACGTTTATCGTCAAGCCCAATTAAAGAATCCCAGAAACGCCCATCAACAATAATATCATTGCACCAAGGAAACTTGAACTTACGCCAACTAGATGTAACAAGAAACTGTTCCAAAAGAAAATTGCAGTAAACTTTGTCGATGCATTTGAACGGCCGGTTTAAATCCTAAACATAAAACATAAAAGCCATTACTTATGTTCATAAACAAGTTAGGCAAAATAATACTAGATGTAAAATACATACTTCTTCGTCCCACTGTTTGAGCTGTTGACACTTTTCAATCATTTCTTCATCAAGCACATTATTTTGCTTTTTAAGTTTATCAATGCTAAGGACTTTTACATCTGTATCTTCTTCTAACGGTGGCCTGAGAACATTAACATACCTCCTCTTGTTTGTTCCACATTTTTCTAAAGCAAGTTTCATGTGAGTGGAGTTACTTAGAAGGCCACTCTTCATGCTATTTTCTTCTTCTTTCATTTTATGGAACCTCAGTGTCCTCTGCTCTGCCAACCGTTTATTTTCAGCCTCTAACTTTTGATTTTTCCGACAATCATCCTGTGATAACATACATAGTTAACTGGCATACACTAAACACTTAGTTGAATGAAAAAAAACTATTACCTGAGAAAGATCTGTTTCTGCTTCAACAAGAACATTCTGTGTAAAGTTAAGCCTAGTTAGAATATAAGTTATGAATTCTATATAAATGAACTATGCATTGCATTGAAACTTGTAGAAATCATTACCTCATCAACCAAATCATCCAAGGCATCTACCAGTTCATTGATAGGATCCTTTTTAGCTGATTGTTTCAGAGACACAGTAAATGACGACAATTCACCATCTTGATCACTCCAATATTTATCACCAATATCACACTGCTTATCGACACTATTCAATTTATCCTTTTGCTTCAGATCTGATCTCTTTTGTTTTTTAGTGATAACCTGCAGGTGTAAAAAATTTGGTAAGTAAACCAGATGGCTTATATGAAAAATTGGTGTAAGAAAAGGAAGTAGTACAAAACTTACATTAATAATAGTCTCTAGTTTGTAGACACATGCTTTCAAACTCTTGATCTCTTTAGGTAGAATCATCAAACTGGTGCACAAACCCTCCATGGTCTTAACACGATCCTTAAGAGATACATCTTTAGCAGAAGCCAGACAAACAGGGTCTGCATCTCCACCGTTCTCCCTTAGTGTCTTAGCTAATGATAATTTTTTTAAGTAAGAACCAAACAGACCTCCATATTCAACAGGTGGCGCCCTCGGAGTATACATCTTGAAAAAATATGTGCTCCTTCTAAACCATTCTGATTGCGCCTCACATTTGTTAGGATAGAGGTCACAGTTTGGTTTTTTACCCTGAGGAAAAACTAGTTATTAAGTACAAAAAGTAAGCCTATTTAGAGAAAATTAATAATGCACTCACATCAGGAAAAAGTTGACCATAATTCTCAAAACTTTGCAATGGGAAATGCTTGGACCAGGAACATCCTCTAGGGATTGCTTCAGAACATTTATACCACCAACGACCAGTCGCACATGATGACTCTAGAATCCATATCTAAAAATGGTAAATGAATGGAGATAATTAGAAACAATTTTATGGATTAATTGATTAGAAAAGTGTTTCAACAATAGAACTAACCTTGAAAGCCAATAAAAAGCCAGACAAGGAATAAGTCGTTACAAAGTTCGGGTTAATTTCCAAAGCTTTAAGGTGCTCTTGCTTATGGTTCAAGTTAACATTCCTGATTGCACCGTATAACTCCCGCCACATATATTCGCCCCAAGGAAAATTGTTCCAAATATCAAGATCCTCAACCATTCTAAGAAATACATCATCAACGGCAGATCCCAACTCATGCCCCATGAATATAACTTCCAAAGCTAACAATAAACATACTCGTACGGAGTCTGAATCAGAAAGGCTAATAAAACCGTCTTCATCCTCAATCAAAGACAAAAGATCTATGTTTTTGACATACTCCCCTATTTTCTCAGGAAATACACGGTCATGAAAAGTGATATCACCCTCCCTAAATATACGAAAACTTAGAAAACCAAACTTAAATCTACTAATGAGGCAAAATTCCCGACGACCAAAGTGAAGAGTATGGCCATTGACATTATAAATTAGTGGAAGATCATAATGATCATTATGAGAAATCTTTTGCTTCTGGAGCATATAATGGATGAGACTTTCATCTTTTTCAACACAAGTTAAATCCAACCAACAGCCAAAGCATGTCTCCCTAAACAAAACATAACGGTCCGTCCCTAGCCTATCTTTCAACATCGGTAAATAATAGAGTTTGCTTTTAACATGTACTTTAGAACAATATTCCTAAATTAACAAAAATAAACCACATTATGAAACTGAATTACACAACACAATAACCAAATACATGGCTGTTAACAATAGTTATACAATCTTAAGGGGTGTTTTGGATAATAAGGATAAACTATGAAACAAACTATACTTTAGTTAGTTTAATGTTGAATTACAATAAGATAACTATTAATAAGTGAAAACACTGTTTATTAACTAAACTCTTTTGGAAGTTGCCAGATAGTATGTACAAAATAAGGGAAATGCCAATACTGTAGTGTAGGCTTAATCTAACATTGCGTTATGTAACTGAAAATTGGTTCCTATGGTGTTATACAACTAAAATTAACTAATAAGGAAATCAAAAGCTGTTAAGGGGTGTTTGGGATAAAGCTAAATAATAAACATAACCAATTAATAAGTACAATAAACTAAATAAAAAGGGTGTTTTAACAATTTCTAGCACTAATTAAGCATACACAAATAAGCATTCTATAAGCATACGAAAAATCCAATCATAATCCTCACATTCTATATACACATATAACCATAAAGAAATAAGAATACACAAATAAGCATACGCATATAACGAATTCATAATCAAAATACACATACCTGGTTACACATTGTGTTTGTGAGATTCAAAAACACATCCAACTATGTGTTTTAAAAATTCAAAATCAAATAATAATAGTGAATAAAGAAGTGTACAAACCGAAAAAAAGTACTGTTGACAAGTACAAAGTACTGTATCTACAGTAAAAAAAAGGACGCCGTCAGTTGAGAATCCAAGGGTTGAGTAGCCGCCGGTTGAACAGTTCGAATCATATAAGACAAAGTGTTATGGGCCCTGTTCGTGAGCCATACATACTTGCTAACTGCCACGTGTAAAAATATGTGTGGAGTTCAACAGTCGAGAAGTTGATCATGACCAGATTGAGAATTTTTCAAAAACATGACCACTATAGTGATCACACAACATATATCAATCAAGTGTTATTATCCCTTTGGAGTAAGATATGTGGTAGGCAGGGACGGAACCAAGCATTAATATAGCCGGGTGCACAAAATATTTTGAACTGTAATATAATAGAGTTACTAGAAACATATTTTGATGGACCGGGTGCATTTAAGATACTTTTAGAAAAAGCAAAGTTTTTTTTTCAAAAATTGACACTACGGGGTTCCCGGGAACCCCCTAGTTCTGGTTCCGTCCCTGATGGTAGGAGAAGAATTTATAGTGAGCACTTAACATGTCCCATTAAAGTGTTATTGTTCTTTTCGAGTTAGATATGTGGTAGGGGCGTTCTTTAAGGTGATCACTAAATGGTTGATTTAACTGATCGAGTGGCACGAAGGTAGTCTCGATGGCCAGAGCAGTGTCCTTCACCGTAACGTCAGAAGCAGAACCATTCTGCTAGAAAAAACTAGCACGCAAAGATAGCTGGTTTTGGGCTCTCTATGATAGGTCCCATGCAACCTGCCATTTTTGTCAATGACGGCTTTCACACACCAGGTTATGTTGATCCAACATACTTACAAACCGGTGTTCTAACAAAAGAATCAGATGTATACTCTTTCGGGGCGGTACTATTTGAAGTCTTATGTGGAAGGGTTGCATCTGAAAGGAACGGTAATAACAAACAATTTCTTGGTCCATTCGCTCGCCTCCATTATAGAGAGCGAAATTTAAACAATCTCATAGATCCCATTTTAAGGGAACAAATGAGCCCAGAATCATTGGAGGTTTTTTCCAATATTGCATATCAATGTCTGGAAAAGAACCGAACCGAACGTCCAACAATGACTGGGATTGTGCAAGGACTTTTTTTTTGAACGGCGGATATATATTAGAACTAGCAAGAAGCTAGAAAAAGTTACAAAGAAATAAGGTTCGGATTTTTCATCCACTCTATCCTACTAAATTTGATATTACTCCTATACCTACACCATAAAAACGATCTAGAAACAAGGACATCAAAAAAATTCGTCGTAGATGAATACTTTGTATCGAAAAGAGTCTTGTTCCGATGATTCCAAACTAGCCACCACGTAACATAGAAAATCCCTTCCATTATATTTTTAAGCCTCGAACTCATTCTAAGCGATAGAAACCACTCCAGCCAACTTTCATACGAATCAAACTCCACATAAAGAAACTCCCACCAAGAAGCAATCTTCCTATAGATATTTCTCACCAACGAACAAGCAAAAAATATATGATTCGTGGATTCAACCTCCTTATTACAGCTTGGACAAATGATAGACTGAATCTCAATACCTCTACGCGACAAATTCAAACGAGTGGGTAAAAAGTCATACCGAACTTTCCACGCCAAAATATTGATTTTAATTGGAACCGTATGTATCCAGCGAGTCTTATAGGAAGATCCTCCTAATCGGTGTTCGTCAATGAGCTTTCTAACCGAAGCCACCAAGAACTTACCCGAACCCACAAGCGACCAACTCCACCTATCGTTCGAATCAGATAACATCGTTCCTGCAAGAAACACATTCAAATTGTTAAACTGCTCCAACTCTACACCGTCCCTTGGAGCACGCCGCAAAGAAAGCCCAACGTCATTATGATTCATTTTAGACGCAACAGTAATCTTCTTGTCGGATTCAAGCGCATAAACTCTGGGAAATTTAGTTTTAAAATTCATGTCGCCCCTCCAAATCTCCTCCCAGAAGCTCGTATCTATCCCATTGCCAACCTTCTTATTCATAAACTTCAGTAAATCGACACCTTTGTTCCGCAAGCTATTAACTTCTGTAGTAATACTCTTCCACACAGAAGTATGAGCAGCTTTGGATCTCTTATCGAGACCCCCACAATTACCATGCAAGGCACGAATAAATCTAGACCAAAGAGCATTTCTATTATCATGAAAACGCCAAACCCATTTAAACAACAACGCTCTATTTAGCGCAAAGAGACTTGAAACCCCTAGCCCTCCTTTATCTTTGGACATCAAAACTTTATTCCATTTAAACCACGATATTTTGTTCTCCTTCAAATCAGCTCCAATGAAGAAACTACGTCTAATACCTTCTAAACATTTAAGAACTTGAGAGGGAACTTTAAACATAGACATATAATAAATGAGAGTCGAACTCAACACAGATTTAAGTAACGTCATTCTACCTCCAATAGAAAGAGTATTCATTTTCCACTTAGATAACCGAGATTTTACTTTGTCCACTATCTCATCCCATGACCTGATACGAGCCATCGAACCACCCACTTTAATACCAAGATAAGTAAAAGGAGTCTTCAAAGTACTATAACCCATCTTGCTTACTGCTCTAGATACTACCTCATCTTTGACGGATATACCCATTAATTTACTTTGATGTAAATTCATACGAAGACCCGAAGCCTTATAAAAACAATCCAAAGCTTGAATAATCGTATTGATGTTGGATTCAGACCATTGTCCCATAAAAATAACATCATCCGCATAAAATAAATGAGATAACTCTAATGACGAACTAACCGATATTCCTTTGAATATGTCTGCATTCACCACATTCTGAAAAGAGAGATGGAGACTCTCCATAATTAAAAGAAACAAAAACGGGGATAGCGAATCACCTTGCTTAAGACATTTTCGGAAATAAAATTCACTTGTAGGACTCCCGTTAACAAGAATCGAGCCTTTAGAAGACACCAAACAATTACGAATCCACTTTCTCCATTTCGAACCAAAACTAAACTTATTTAAAACATCGTCCAAGTAATCCCATCTCACCGAATCATAAGCCTTCTCAAAATCAACTTTAAAGATCATCGCTTGCTTATTCTTTGATCTACACCAATAAATTAGCTCATATAGG
This sequence comes from Tanacetum coccineum, assembly GCA_026074375.1. Lineage (NCBI taxonomy): Eukaryota > Viridiplantae > Streptophyta > Magnoliopsida > Asterales > Asteraceae > Tanacetum > Tanacetum coccineum. Next base: position 29,584 of record BQNB010061942.1, read on the forward strand.
ATGAAAACGTTTTACCATTAATTCAAAAAAAATCGTGCAATATTTTGGATTCGTTGAGCCAAATATTATGTCATCGACGTATATTTGAATTAGAATTCTATGTTTACCCTTCTTTTTTATGAAAAGAGTAGTATCGATTGAACCTTTTTGGAAACTCTATCAATCAAGAATTTTGAAAGAATATCATACCATGCCCGATGTGCTTGTTTCAAACTATACAGAGCTTTGTCGAGAGCATACACATGATCTGAATATTGTTTGCTGACAAAACCTGGAGGTTGACCAACATACACTTCCTTCACTAGTACAAATCTGGGATTTCGTCACACACGCTGTTTTTTGAACGGTCACACAGTCAGATATTTATGTGACTAAATGTACCAGGATAAAATAAACAGCCACACTTGAACTCTTTGTCTCGTGACCATTCAGAAATTTCTTGTCACATATTTGAAATAAATTATGTGATAGACTTAACTGGTAATTTTTTGTTGAGTTATTTTGTCGTTTATATTTAGGACGTGGTGGACAGATACAAATAATTGAAAAATTCGTCCCCACTTATATATACATTTGTGTGGACAAATATATGTCAACAAAATTGAAACAGTGATGACAAATCCATTTATTTTGGTACATGAAGTAATTGTGTATGTGGCTTAAATCATATAGTAAGTTGGTCACACATTATTTAAAAGTAGATGCTATTTTTTGCATGAATATATAGCCACATATATATTGAAATGTGTGACACTGAAAAGAAAGTTTTGAAGCATTAGTCACAATCTAAACATTTAAAAATGACAAAATATAATGTCTCACACTTCTACAGTTGTGATCCAAATGGATATATGGTCACCTAAAACCATAGATACATGATTAAGTGTAACAAAATTCGATACATATAGTCAGTATGTTAATATGTGTGTCTAAGTTTAGGGTTGTGTGTTTGCTTGCCAAACCTATTGTGTATAGTCACATTTAAATATAGCAAGATCATGTGAATATAGCTTTTACTCTTATATCCAGAGTTGGCCTTCGTCTTAATTTACAATAGTCACACCATATCATAATGTGTATCTAAATTTATGTTATGGACACATTTTAAAGGTATTATATGTGACCATTACATTCAAAAATAGTACATGTGAAATATTTATGTGCTATCATTTCTATAGACAAATGTTGAACTCAGTTATCATTAACCTTGATATTAGGTCACATTGAGTGTTTGATGTGATTAAAATTCAAGATGTTATATATGGTACATAAGTATTTTTTACGGTGTCTAAATATAGAGTCTATTTTGTCACACATTATCAAGTTGTCACAATTCATCCATATGGTCATACATTCTGATAACTTATGTAATTTTAAAGGGTTAGATATGGGAATTTTATAGTCTATCTAGTTTGAGTCTAATTTGATATTCACTGCATGAATTGAGTTCAGACTATTAGTTTGAGTCTAATTTGTTTTTCAATGCATAATAAATATACTCGTTTCTGCTTCATAATTTTTGCCCCAATCGATTAAAAGTCATCCAAACACAAAAACTATTTCATCTTCACCCCTGATCAAAAACCCACACCTGATAAAAAAACCATTTGACTTTATTTAACAGTAATTAATCCATTTGCATCATCATGTTGCAGTTTGTATGTCACACCCACCTCCCCATTTGGATGTGATCATTGCTTTAGTGGTGATGACGAGAAGATACCGAAGGTGATGAAGATTTTATTTGAGTAGCAGATTGCTGAGGAGGAGGCTTTTACAAAATATATTCGTGATAAGATTGCTAATGTTAAGGCTAGTCTAACAAGGGTGCGTACAGCGATTCGTGAGATGGAGAGCAAGAGTGACAAAGATGCTTGGAAGGATGCTACTGATTGTTTTAGGAAAGTAAGGATAGGTTGGAGCTTAAGCTGTCTCGTTTGCCAGCTTGCGGACGAAAATTTTGATGGTGTAAGAGAGCTAAATGTTTCATTCTGCTATAATGGATTGTGTGAATAAGATTAGGTGATCTGTAGTTCACTATGTGATGGGTTGGGGTTTTGTAGCATATGTTTGTGTTTTTGCGATGAAGCTTGGTTGTGAGTCGTTGAGGGTATTTATTGGCGGCGTGTAGGTATGGCCAGGTTTATTTAGTTATTATTTTTTTATACTTTACTGTCAATAATAAGCTTTGTGGTGTTGTTATAATCACTTGAAATGGAATAATGTAATGGATGTTAAATGGAATAGAAATTTATATTTCTATGGGTCATCTTAAGTGTTCTTCATTTTATAACATTATGCTGGGGTTTTTATTGGTTGTGATTTCCATTTTACTCAGTATTTTGTGATTGCCATTCTATAAGGAACATTTCAGCTTGCTTTTTGTTTCACTTTAATAGTTTTGTTTGGTTGGGGTTGATGATATATGATCAAGTCTATTATGCATAAGCTTTTTCAAATGGTCATGGGTCTTTAGGCAATTTAATAAGAAAGCTGTTACACAGATTCTCAGTCAATACGTTAGAGCCCAAGACTCTGTAAAAAATGCTTACTTTATCTATTAAGAAATCATTTTTAGTTGATTGGATAAGCTTATATTTCAATAGTAGTATCTGTTTAGATTGGGGGATGATTAATTAGTTTATTTACCATATGTTTTGCACAATAGAATCAAGCTGTTTGGGTCAGCTGGGAAATTGGCGCCTGCAATACCTTATAGTTGTGTTTAATCTGGAATCGCATTTAGTAGTATCTACATGATTCTGCAATGAACCATTATCTAGTTTGAGTCTAATTTGATATTCACTGCATGAATTGAGTTCAGACTATTAGTTTGAGTCTAATTTGATGTTGAACCCAATCTAACAATGATAGAAACTTTGTTAATACTAAAGAGTATGCGGAATCTACTCTTCAATACTTTAGAAGAATCAATGAAACAGTAACAATGAATGAACAATAAGAATAACAAAAAGCTCTAATATATTAATACGATCACTCTTAATAGTTAAGACAAACGTTCGTCTTAAGCTGCTTACATGTAAGTTCAAGAAGATGATCAATGTTCATTTGCTTTGTCATATGTGGAAGTTGCCTAACTCGCTTATGAGCTCTACTCGTACAAACTCTTATGGATAGAAAGCTGATGTGGGATGGTTTTTTGTATAGCTTGTTGAAGCGGGAAGTTTTTGTTGCTTTATGTACCCTTAAATGGTTTTTCCCTATTGGTGCTATTGTCAGAGTATTTATTGTGGTAGGGTAGATTGGGGCATGTCCCAAGTCTTTAGTGGTTGTTCGAGCTCTATGCTTGAGGTTAATGTGGTATTCAGCCACATTCCATTGTTCTTAACTGGTTTTTTTGGTGTAATATATTTTACCGGGGGAATTCCCTTTTACCAAAAAAATCACTCTTAATAGTGATAGGGTTTACAAACAACCTTGAAGCTCTAACTATGAATTCAACTATATGAATGAGATCTCTATTTGATACGTGCTAAACTAGATACCCTATGGTCTCCTTTTATACACTAAGGAACCCTAATAGGTTTACAAAACGTATTACTAATCAATGCTTATCTCTTCTTATTCGATCTCATCCATAACTGATAAGCACTACTAACTGATACATAACAGCACTAACTTATACAAAATAACACTAACATACTAACAGTACTAACTTACAAAGACAGTATTAATATTTACTCTAACAGCACTAACTACTTGGAGTAAATTCTTTAAAACTTCAGCAGCAGCAAAATCTTTAACTAGCAACACTAATCTTTAACTAACAGTAGTAACTCTGAACCAACAACAGAAACTCCAAAACTAATATGAAGCCTTTAAATCCCAACAATCCCCCCTAAACCAGCGTTGTTAATTTGATTGATACCATGGTATAAGTACAGTTTCTTTATAATTGGCTTTATCGCTCTTCTATCTTTTTGATTGTTGTCTTGCGTGTGTTATTGGTAGATATAAGTAGATTTAAGTCACCAACCAAACATGTTGCCAGTTCTCATCAGCAACTGAAAAACCCCACCCTTATCACGTAGGAATTAGGTTTATCATGGGTTTAACATAAATTAGATAGATTAAATCTAACATAGATAACTAAAATACTTATAGACTTAGGAATTACGTTCTCGCTCTTAGTGATCGACACCCTACTTACCAACAAAGCTACAACTGATCAAGTACACTGCCTGTTAGTGTTGTTTTTAGGTAATTTTAGCAAAATATAAATATAAAACTTGATAATAAATAATACCTACGCACAACGACACATCAAGTTTTTGGCGCCACTGCCAGGAAGTGAAATTGTTAATTTTTATTTTTATTAGTATTTTAGTTCTAACTTTTAATTAATCTATATTTAGTGTAAATTAATTTGTGTAAAATTTTTAATTTTTGAGTCTTTGAGTCGGATCATCCATTTTACCTGCTTGTTTTTATTTTTTTGACCTTGTGTGTGTTTTATCTTTTATGTTTTAATTTTTTTTGTTTAATGTACTGGCCAAACAATAGATATGACATATTCAGTCAAATTGAATATGGCGTATCAACCTTTCTAAACCAATACAGCATATTCTTTTCAACAGATCTATACGGCGTATTCAAATTCATTGAATATGGCTTATCAATCATCTGATACAGTAGCAGACTTTAATTCTCGTATTTCGTTTCCGTGTTTAGTTTTCTGTATTTTCTTTCTTTAGAGCAAATCCTACTTATATTTTGTTAATCCCAACTCAAGATCTATT
>BQNB010061943.1:2541-32083 GCA_026074375.1 Tanacetum coccineum
CACATTAAGTGACGTTCGGGATATTTGACTAGGACCCGGGCTAGAGTTTTGCTTGGGATTAAACCCGAAACATATACAATATTAGATTAACTATCGAGCATGATTCCCGATACATTTCTATTACAACGTTAACTAATTGATTGACCGAGACTTAAATACATAATGAACGAACTTCATGTTCGACTCAATATTTTGAGGCTAACACTTTATTTGATTCTAATAAGAACCTATAAGTTGAAAAGTACTTATGTGTGTTTTAAACTTGTTCTTTATATTCTTCATATATATCTGTTTAAAGCTCACTTCATTGCCATGTAATGTGATTAGTTTAACTTGATAAACCTTATATCGGATTCCAAGTGACCAACATCAAACCTACGACTCCTTCAGTACCCTTAAAGTTAAGGGGTTGACAGTTTAAGAAATTCTTGTATGTGCCCACACGAGCAGTAGGCACGGTTCTTCTTCCGCCACTTCCTTAATCGTGGCTATCATGTCTATTCCCATTGCCTCTGTTAGCTTCATAATCAGCCAACACATCAGCCACGCCTTGAGCTATTAATGCCTTAATAGCAACATCACTCATAAGGGTTTTCTTTGTAGCCATTTTCTTTAAAATCAGAGGAGTAATAAAATACAATTAGTCTAGTTTTAAAAGTCGTGCTCCAAGGATGAAATATTGTGAGGTGACAGGTTAAAGTCGTGTTTCAATAGTATAGTGCTGATGTTTAAACTCGAAGTTGAATGGTAAGGTAACTAGTGGGATTGGCGGACTGTGACATGTTCCAATGTTATGTAAAACAGTATTATGTAAGGTCATGAAAAAAAAATTAAAGGACTGTCATGTTATTCACCTTGACTTAAGAAAAGTTCTAGTATTTATAAGTGTAAAAATATACACAAGAGAAGGTAAGTGTATATATATGTCATGTAAGCAAGTAATGTAAGCAAGTAAGCAAGTAGTGTATGCTCATAAAAAAGTTTGATGTGATGCAATGTTTGTGAAAACGGTTATAGTCTAGGTAAAATATGCAACCTAGTTCTCTATAACCCTGGCTCTAGATACCAATCTGTAACACCCCCAAAATAGGTCGCAACAAAAATATGTTCGGGAGTGTTACTTCATAATACAACAACACAAGATATGAGAGAACGACCTCTAAATAAGTCATTTGAAAAGTAATCTCATTAATTTAATTTAAAATTAAACTTGATATAACATTTGTCCTAAAGTTGCATCAAAATGTAAGAATGAAATAATACAGCGAGATTTGATAGTTTGAATGTAAGAAGAAATTCATGAATGCAGTCTTGTAAAGTTTGGACTCCAATGCACATCAAATAAGCCAAGCATCTAATTCACCTGAGAAATACATGCTTAAAAGTGTCAACATAAAGTTGGTGAGTTCATAAGTTTATGTAAGTATAAATGTAGGATCAAATGAGTGTATTTTCTATTGCTTCATCACAGTATCATGTAAAATGTTAAGTGACTAGTGACGTTCAATAAAAGCAGTGTGGACCATAAGATTTCAAAGTGTCTGACTATTGTAATGCGCACAATATCACAACAATAATTTACGACTGCACTATAAGCTCATGAAACTGACGCTACGACATGAATGAATGCAATTTAATGCCAGTGAATGCCTCGTGTAGATGTCAACCCGTAACATCCCAAATCCGACATAGTATACATCCGTTGGTTTGGTACACCAAAACTAGTGAGCGCTACTCACTTGAACGGGGATGTCAATCCCAAATAGATCTATTTATAACATTCGCGCTTACACAATGTAATTAACAGTTCATGATAATGGTAGGTTATCGTTAGTTAGGCATGCTACGTAATTATTGTAAAAATTAGAAAGTATTGTACTTGTGTCCTTTTATAAAATGAGCAATGTATCCCACTTCAAGATATGTAAATGAGTATAAAAACGAGTATGTAAATGAGTATGTAAACAAGTTTGTAAACGTGTATGTAAACGAGTATGTAAATAAGTTATGAAATCAAGTATGTAAACGAGTTTGTAAATGTGCATGTATTCTCCCCCAAAATAGTTAAAAAGAAGTAAAATAGGGGCTACGAAACTCATCTCTAATGAATGTATCGATTATAGAAAAATCAATATAATGAAACGTCACGAATGATCCGAAATGCAACCTAATTAATTATAGGTTGAATAAGAATAATGTATATAAACAAATACAACAATGCAAATTATAAAGTTATATCACCACCTAATAGTTTTTGTTTAGTTTATAAGTGTTAAAACAATATTTAAATTACACTTGATATTTAATGTCCAAGTATATGTAGTACTTTGTAAAATATCACCTTTGTCCGATAAATAGTTATTGTCGATATCGCTTGATTTAATAATTTTATTATTTTTGTAACGGCAATATATATAATAATATATATTATATATATATATATATAAATATATATATATAAATATTATATATAAATATTATATATATATAATATAGTTTATTTAATTCATAAAATAAGTATTTCTAAGTTTTTAATCGCGTATAAATATTATATAAGTAATGCTAAAATATTTCCTAAGGTTTTTATAGTTCAAACGCACCAAAAATATGCGAAAATATAATTTTACTATTCATGTCAGGAAAATAGTGCATGAATTTTATATAAAAAGTTATCTAGTTTCCATGATGATTTTACTCATTTTACACACTTTCGGGCTTAGAAAATCATGTATTAAAAGAAAAATATTATTCCGGGCAACATTGTAGTTTTATACTTAAGCCAAATCGGACCCGAAAGCCCTCAAAAATACAGTTTTAAAATCTAACAGATTCTCACAGTTTTTCACAGTTTTAAAAGCTATCAAATTAAATAAATGTGTCGTTAATCTTTAAAAATTCATATCTCTTTCATTATAACTTTGGTTTTCGCTTCTTTATATCCACGGTTTCGTATGAAGATGTATTATCACATATCTCTTTCTCGTTTTAACTTTGTTTTTCATGTTTCTTATATATTCGAAATCATCTTGAGATGTACTATCACAATATTAAGTTTATAAATTTCATAGAAATTCGTGTCAAAACAGATTATAGGGGTTGTTTTAAATAAATAAATATATATGTTTTGTTTAGCGATTTTTACCATCTTTTTATAATTACAAGTCCTCTAAATTAACCAATACAACATCATTTGTATGCTTTAAGTCCTCTAATTTATGTCCATCTATTTTATGTCCAATATGTTCAATAAAATGTCTAGAACAATTATTTATTTATAAAACTATATAAATAAATTTGTAACAATTAATTATATAAATTAACCAACACTTGTAATATACCAAATAAAATGTGTTCTTGTATTCTAACATATTTTAAATATATTTTCACCATGAACAAATAATTACTTGATTATGTACAATCCTTGTCTTCTTGTTGTAAACTTTTTAAAATATTAACTAGATGGTGCTTTAACAAGATAATAAATATGTATGTATGAAAATAATGAAAATAAAAGTATGAGATGTGATGATAAACCTTGAGCGTATGTAAATGAATATGAACACAAAATCCAACCCTAAATTCAACCCAAAATTGTTTAGAAAACCCTAACTATTTTCTTGAAAACCCTAATCTTGCTTCTTGAAAACCCTTGTTTATTCTTGAACCCTTTCTTGAAAAACTACTTCGAATACCTTAGATTATACCCAAGCATCAACCTTGTATACTTGTAATATTGTATAAATGAAAACTATGAAATATTTTAGATAGTAAAAATGAGTCATGGGTTTTGGTTTGAATACAAGAGAGAGTTTTGATTTTTGAAAGTGCTAAGTGTGTGTGAAAGGCTTGCATTATGATCCTTTAAATAGCAAAAATATCTTGGAGACAACTTTCTTACACATTGGAAGAGAAGTGTGGGGAGGGTTATAGTTTGGAAGCGATTGGTATGGAGGAGGAGTGGTTATGTAAGCAATGGTATAGTGGAAATGGAGTAAGTTAGTTGCTCAATTTGTGAATAATCACATGGTTCCTTTCTAGAAGAGGAGGTTCGATATTATATTGTTGTTGTTTCACTTGTATAAAACAGGCATGAATTAGTAAATATATGTAAGAAATTTAATGTAATTATTATGTTTGGGTCTAATTTTGTATTTGGTTGAGTGTAGAAAGGTAGAATGGTTTGCATGCATGCAAAAAGGTTCCAAAATGCGAAACGTAAACGTTTTACGTAACATATAAAAATAAAATATGAAAAGTTTGAAAATTATTTTCGCAAAAATAAAATAACACTTGCTTGACGTAAACTTTTATTTATTTAATGCCGGTTTACGTTGATTGTTAATTTTCAGTTTACGCTATTTAACTAAACGGTTGAAAATTTAAAGTAATACGCCTAAGATGTCTATAAATAAATTAGATGAATATTTATTGACGTAAAAGTCCTAAAAATGTGAGTTGTAATACAGAACAGGTTTAATGATGTTCATAATGGAGGTACATGTCCTTATGATCGGTAGTAATGACTCCCGCACTTCAAGGCAGTATGAAAAACGCTCACCTTATACATGCATCAGGAGCTTAAATCTATGTTTGTGAAACAAGCTGAGTTAAGAGTTAACCTATTCAGACTATCATGCCTTGCAAACAAAAGAGGGGAAATATGTTAGCTCAAATGTTTTAACATGAAGGGCTATGTGCCAAATTGGAACGTCTTGGTTTATGTCTACAGCCGTAAGAAATTAGTGTAGTTTAATCTATGAATGCCTCACTAGTGACTTTGCCGCTATTTGTAAGGAACTACAATATGCATAACATGGGGAACAAAATTGGTGAAAACATGCTCTACTTATTGAGTATGAAAAAGGTTTACCTAAAAAGGCCGCTACACCTCAAGTCCTTGCGATTCAAGGTGGTAGAATCTAGAAACCCAATAAGAAACCTCAAGCTGCTAAAGGGAAGGGTAAAGGAAAAGGAAATTGTAAGAATAAACAGTTTATGCCCCTAAGCCTAAAAACCCTATACCTGCTACTAAAGAGCACCCGACTAAGGATGACGCCTGCCACCACTATAAAGAGGTGGGTCACTAGAAAAGGAAATGTCCTGCCTACCTTGCTGCATTGATGAAGAAAAAGAAGCAAGTTGGAACTGCCAGTACTATAGGTATCTTCACAATAGAATTATGTTTTCCCCTAATAAATCCAGGGTGTATGACAATGGTTGTGGTACTTACATTTGTAACATAAAACAGGGTCTTAGAGGTGAAAGGAAGCTAAAACAAAGAGTTGTCTATTTGTACGTGGGCAATGGTGTTTGTGCACAAGTAGAAGCTATTGGAAGTTTTGACTTAGTTTTGCCTAATAGATTAGTGATTTGTTTAAAAAATTATCATTATGCGGCTACTATAACTAGAGGTGTTGTTTCAGTTTCTCGTTTGATTGATAATGATTTTATCTAATGTTTTACGGATTATGGAATTTTAGTTTCTAAGAATGATGTTCTTTATTTTAATACTATTCCATGTAATGGTATTTATGAAATTGCTATGCTTAATCGTGTGTCAAATGTTAATTCTATTTATAATGTTAGCAATAAAAGAGCCAAGCATAACTTGGACTCTACTTATCTGTGGCACTGCCATCTTGCTCATATAAGCAAGAAACGTATTGAAAAGCTGCAACATTATGGGCTTCTAAAGTCAACGGATGATGAATCCTTTGATCAATGCGTGTCTTGTTTATCAGGTAAGATGACAAGGAAACTATTTCCACATCATACCGAAAGGGCGACTGATCTTCTTGGGCTAATACATACTGATGTGTGCGGTCCACTTAGACATGTGTCAAGACAAGGTGCTAGTTACTTCATTACATTCACGGATGATTATAGTCGTTATGGTTATGTTTATTTACTTAAACATAAACATGAAGTCTTTGAAACATTCAAGGTGTTTAAAAATGAAGTAGAAAATCAACTCAGGAAGACTATCAAAGCTCTTCGATCAGATCGAGGTGGCGAGTATATTAGTCAAGAGTTTAAAGATTATCTAAAAGCTTGTGGAATTATCGAACAACTTAAACCTCCATACACACCACAACACAATGGCGTGTTTAAAAGGAGAAATCAAACCTTGATGGACATGGTTCGATCAATGATGAATCTTACAACTCTGCCTTTATCCTTTTCAAATTATGCTCTAGAGTCCGCTACATGCATTCTCAATATGGTTCTAACTAAGAAGGTTGATAAGACACCATATGAATTATGGTATGGAAAAGTTCCTAACTTGTCTTACTTAAAGGTCTAGAAAATGTGAGGCGCTTGTAAAGTGTGATACGCCTGACAAACTCCAACAAAGATCTATTAAGTGTATCTTTGTAGGATACCCGAAGGAAACAATCGGTTACTACTTTTACTTCCCACCTGAAAACAAAATTGTTGTTGCGAGGTATGTTGAGTTCTTGGAGAAGAATCTAATCTCTCAAGAAGCCAGTGGGAGGGCGGTAGAACTTAAAGAAATTCAAGATGAAGATACATCACCTTCTAAAAAGACACAGCGAATTCCAAGCTGAGTTAAAGGTTTCGAACCACCTCAAGAGGTTGAAGCTCTTGTTCGTAGGTCCGTAAGGACACATCGAGATCCTGAACGCTTATGTCTAAATGTAGAAGTGGAGGATCATAGTTTAGGGTATCTTAATGAACCTACTAACTATAAAGCTGCATTATTAGATCCGGAATCTGATAAGTGGCTAGATGCTATGAATGCGGAGATGCAATCCATGAAAGATAATCAAGTCTGGCACTTGGTTGATCTTCCTCCAAATGGTAAGACTGTTAGGAGTAAATGGATTTTCAAGAAAAAGACTGACATGGATGGCAAAGTACACACCTATAGAGCTCGTCTTGTTGAGCAAAAGGGGTTTTTTACGTCAAACCGTACTATATTTAGATTATGAAGAAAACGTATCTCACCGTTTTGCTAGATAAGAAGTTATAGGATTCTTATAACTATAGCGGCATTCTATGACTATGAGATATGACAAATGGATGTCAAAACTGCCTTCTTAAATGGTTGTATTGATGAAGATATTTATATGGTGCAACCTGAGGGTTTTGTTGATCCTGAACATCCCAGAAAAGTATGCAAGGGCTTCAAAGTGATATCCCAATAAATAGATCATGCCTCTAGCTTGTATTAAAAGTTTTACATCGCCCCATCTAAGGCGACTCCCCGCGAGGAAGTAACAAGTCATAAACATCACACAAGCTGATAGATAAAACACCATACATGATTTAGATAAAAGAAAATTATCCGAATTACAACAATACCAAATACAAGTTTAAAGAGTACAAAAGTCAACAAATGTTATTTTTTCTTCCGAACATGGATCACCCAAAAGACAATAACTTGGAAGAAAGTAGACATCTTGAACATGTCCTAGAGCAAGTACACTAAATTTCCACCTTAGAAATGTCACCTGAAAAGCATGATAAAAACGGTCAAATATCGAAATAGTTGGTGAGTTCTCAAGATTATGTAAACCAAATATAGTTTTATAAAAGAGTAGATGTCTGATAAAAGTTTGCCAACTCAATGGCAAACTATCAAAAACAGTTGTTCACAACGAAATCAATTTCCAAACAAGTTAAGTCCAAAACAAATCAAGTTTTCAAAACAGTTCTCGTTACCTTAAGTAACATAGAAACAAAATCAATCAGTCCAACAGTAATGTATGCTATAGTGTTCATGCGAGGCTCAAGCTGTTAAACTATTGTACCTAACGTTCCAAACATCCAATCAAGTATCAGTTTATAGTTGTGGCACAAACACTTAGTACTATGCATCCATGTGCGGAGTAAGAGTCAGATCTCCTAATAGCGTTATCCATGAAAAACTAACGTCTCAATCCTTGAGGGGGAAAGTGAGTTTAAAAGGTTAGTGGTCGGGTACCAAGCATACAACAACATACAAATAAGTTTTCAAGGTTTCTAAGGTTCAACACATATCCCAAAGTTCAACAAGTTCAAACGAAGTGTTTATACGTTGCAAAACAAGTTCAAGTCAAATGTGCTCATAATATTCATAACTAGCTAAAGTATCGAAGTATAAAAATGACACATCATGCTTTCCACCCCAAAACATTTAAAAACATATAAGAAAAAGGGGATGTGAGAAACTCACAGAAATGGATAGTACCAGATGAAAGTAACGAAAGAAAGCTGCGATTATCAAATCTGTAACCGCGACCTATTAATAATTATCATATTATTATTAAAAATCAATTATTTAAAATATGGCAACCCAGTGTAATAACGTTAAAAGCATGTCAATTCGTACAATAGGAATCCAAGAGACTACACTTCGCTTGTTTATGATTTCCATATGTTTATCCAGTTCTAAAATATGCGCCGTTTAAACTATCACTAGTTATCGAGCTAACGACTAGCCAAAACAACCTCAACACTTTGCTTATAACTGCCAACTCCATGTTCCTATTAAGATTGACTTACTACTATGTTAGTCCCAAAGATTCTAAGCAGTTTTACTTTCCGTAATACAATCAACAATAACTAGTTTAAAACAGGCCAGGCAGAAAGTTATAAAGGATTGGAAACAGCAGTGCAACCATTAAACATTTTTTATAAAAAACTTAAAAAAATAACAGGAAGGTCCCACACACATCAAGGACAATCTCCAGGAATTAAATTTCGTCCGCAAAAATATTAAGTGATGACTGCCTGCACACAGGCAATCTTTACAAACGAAATTCCTGGACAGCCAACACAATTTTAGCACGATTAATCTTAGTATACAAATTTGACTAACTTTTTATACACCATGAAAATCGACCGAGTCCTATTCGTTGTGAAATGTAGACTCGAATTAGATAACTTTAGGGGTCCTGAAAACCAAGAAAAACTTTTGAAGAAGACCGCGTTATGACAAACCAAATTTAACCAAATTCGGATATGAAAACTCCCATTTTTCTTGAAATTTGCCGGAACGTATTTCCTAATAAATCGCCATAACTTTGCTCGTTTTTAAGAGTATAGAAGCTATAATTTATACCAAAACGATCATAGAACGACCTCTACAATTCTATATCACTAAAATTCCAGAATTACATCATTGCCTAAATCCCGCTGATTTTTAGCCAAACTTTTTCCCTAAGTAAGGGTTATAAAACTCTTTATAACCTCATCACTAGTTTGCATAAATTCACATCCCACAATCGCAAACTAACTAGCAATACCCTAAACCTATTAACCATCCACAATCAACAACAACCTCACAAACCACTATGTTTCCTAATCAATGTTTCCCAATTTTCATCAAATATAGCACATGCATGTATATAATTTTTGTATAAGATTTTAAAAACATAAATAGAAAAGGAAGAAAAGTTACTAACAATGTAAATCACAATAGAGATAAATCCAAAAACGTAATAAACCCTTGGGGTTTAATAACTTGCCGAACCATAAAGGACGCCGAAACGAACCCAAAATCAACTCTTGTTATATCCAAATCTTAATTAAAAACACTAAATCTTAACCCTGGCAACACCAATTATAGCCCAATTGAATCAAAACCAAAGAATCAGAATAACTAAAAATCAAAATTTAGAGAAACTTGATGTATGAGGTGATTTCAGGTTTAAAAAAGGATGTTGATGGGTTTGTAGTTTTAAGGGGGTATTTTGGATGATTTGAAGTGTTTTCTGGAAATTTAGCAATTTGTATGGTGTGTTATTTGATTTGGTTGCCGTCGAACAGAAGAGGGAAGAGAAGGAGGGACATTTTTTTTTACGTGTTGGGGTACGAAGGTGTTCAAAAGGAATTAAATCTATTTATAGGAGAGTATACAATCAAGAATATATCGACTAGTATATAAAAAAATAGATCTATACGGGATGTTTGTGTGGGCTTGTTGATCATCCATAGGGGGTTTTTAGTGTCTAAGTGATACAATTTTTTTTAAAACTTTGTTATTACACTAGAATATTAGGCCTAAAAGATTCATTTAATTGTTAATATTATAAAAACAAGACATTAACGCATTTTCGGCAAACACGGGTAAACATCGAAGAAAAGTAGTAAAATAAAATAATTAAGTTCTCGAAGCTAAAAATATGGAGATGTTGATTTCTCGGTCGTTAAAACGAATAATTAACCAAAGCTCGACTCGCGAATAATTAAAACTATGATTTTTACTAAATCGACTAAAAATAATATAATAAATTCTATAAATTTAGAAAATAGAATTTAAAGCTCGGGATAAACATTGACTCGAAACTCGAGATGCACCAAAAACTAGCGTTAAATGCTAAGAGTCATGTAACCACATAAAAGTGACTCCAATAATAATCAAAAGAGTCAATCATCATACGTTTGCTTTTGGTTACTGTCCTCAAAATTGACGGATGTCATAGTTTTCCCTTGTTAAAGGGAATTTCGATCCCGGAAAAGTTCAGTTGCTCTTCGCTAACCAAAGCTTCTCGCGAAACAGTTGCGGTATACTTTCGCTTCATCTCGTCTTCTCGAGTTCCCAAAGAAAGTACTGTTCCTTTGTCGTGAAACCAAATGAACTTTTTAGCAATACAGGAAACTAATTCTTTATTTCAGCTTCTTAGACCTCACGGTCCCATGATTTCCATTTTTTTCAACAAAAATGTAGTTTGTCATCGCTCTTTGACTTCTCTAAGCGATACATGACACTGTGGAATATGTCATGATGTCTACAAGTTCTTAGTTGAGTAAAGACGCAAAGGAATAATCACAGAACCCACTCATTCGACAACCGTGAACCGGTCCTACATATCTTCGGTGAAAGCTTTCTTCTCTATATCAAAAGATACCAACCCTTTCCTAGGCGACTCCACTTCATATAATTCCTTCTAAAGAGGAGCACAATTGACACTCTGGTGTAATCGTTGTTGATATGATAATTCTACTAAAGTGTAGATAGTATCCAAGTTTCCTTCAAGTCAATTGTACATGCCGAAATCATATCTTCCAATGTTTACATGGTAACGCACACCCTGACCATCGGTCTGAAAGGTAAAGAGATACTCTATCCAGTGCGCATCCCTAATGGTATATGATAACGATTGCCAAATCGTGATGTGAGAACTTACGTCATGATCAATATGATGACCTAGGGCACCCTGGCCTTTGCTACAGTCTCGATGATGTTATAGATCATCCAAAGCTTTCCAACGTTGTAGTCTCACGAATATACTAAGAAATTCGCATTATGGAGTCATGGTTGATCGCCAATGTACTGAATTTGAGATTGTGTCCGCATTGGTTTTAGGTAATTTAAGATACAATTCCATAGATAAACACTCCCATTTCCTCACGAAATCTCGTAGCCCGTTAATGAAATCCTAAGGGTATTATCTGAATGTTTGCACCAGGATGTACAATACCTTGTACAAGAGCTTCCATTCATTCTCAAAGTTATCTGCACAATTTGCCCAACGTCCTGCAGGAGGCCGAATTCGTTCACAAAATACATCCTTTTGTTCTTCGTTTTCCTTCAAGCTGCTTCTCGAAATCCTCGCAACCTTTCTGCCGAGAGTAATGATGGACCTTGGAGAGCTTCTACTATAGCTTCCATATCCTAGCCTTAATGCTAAGATTAGAATGTCATGCACAATAGCCAAGCTCATCTCGGTTTCATCCATTCCTTCCTGCTCAATGCATCAGCTACTACGTTTGCTTTACCTGGATGGTAAGTGAGTCTCTCATTCAAAATGCTGAAAAGTCTAAACCCATTCGCTCAACGCATAATCATCTTTTTTAATCAGAAATATTTTGAAGGCTTTATGATTAGTGAGATAACACTCTTTGTTCCTTACCAGGTAGAATGTCTCCATATTTCTGAGTTGCAATTACCACTTGTGCCTATCTCCAAATCAGAGTGTGTATATGTTTCGTCTCGATGATTTTGAGCTGTGGATGCGTATGTTATCACTTTGTTTCTCTGCATCAAAACGCAATCAAAACCTTGGTTCGACGCGCCACATTAAACTACAAAATCATATGCGCCTTCGAGAAGTACCAGAATCGGGGAATCACACAACATGTCCTTTAATGACAAAAAAATGATCTCTTGCTCATCACCCCACTCGAACTTCTTGTTTTTTTGAGTCAACAGGGTGAGAGGTTTTGCAATCTTCAAGAAATTTGTGATAAATCGCCTATAATATCCTGCCAATCCTAAGAACGAATGGATCTCGATTAGGGTCTTCGAGGTTTTCAAAATTTTCATTGCTTAAATTTTGCTGGGATCCACATGTACACCTTCACTGTTCACTACATTTCTGAGAAAATAAACCTCTTGTAGCCATGAATTCGCATTTCATAAAATCTCCCTAACAATTTCTCTTTTTTAAGCAACTCCAATATTAACCTTAGGTAAACTTCGTGCTCCCCTTTAGACTTAGAATAAATCACGATGTCGTCAATGAAGACGATGACAAACTTGCCAAGATACAGCTTACATATGCAGTTCATAAAGTCCATGAATACCACATGAGCATTAGTCAAACCGAAAGGCATGACCGTGAACTCAAAATGTCCGTACCTTGACCTATAAATTGCAGTTTTGGAATATACATCATTGCGACTCTCAACTGATGAAGCCAGATCACAGTCTATTTACGAAATATCGGAGACCCTTGCAGTTGATCTGAACAGTGTCATCGATCCTAAGGAATAGGGAAGCGTTTCTGATATATAGCTGTTCAACTCTCGATAGTCCCTATACACATAGTGGAAGCGAACCATCCTATTTTTTTTCTTAACAAACAAGACTGAGGCTCCCCAAGGTGGAAGCTAGTCTATGAAACCTTTTTTTCTGAGCTCTTTAAATTTGGTTGGAAGTTCTTGCATTTTTCGTAAGGTTCCAACGATAAGGGTGATTTTGTCAATAGGCATAGGCTTCAGGACAAGAATCAATTGAAAATGCTACTTTGCAAGATGGAGGGTAGACTGATCACGTCCGAAATCAACACATATATTATATGATAATGATAAAAATAAATAAACTATAATAAGGATAGGCCAATAATATATAGTGAGTATTTTCCGTCGGGTATCTAGAAAGATCGCTATTAACCAAAGCAATGATCAAAAACCTCCCAGGTTCCGTTCCTCGGGCGAGAATGATGGAAATCTAACTTCAAGATGTAAATCGAGCCTCGAATAGCATAAAAATTTTTTGGGTTGGGTTTAGTTTCTAAATCTACTTAAGGAAAACAAATAAAAGGAAACAATACTATTGTATTTAAACTATTTAAACTAAAATTAAATGTAAAGATTAAAAACTACAAGATTATACTAAGAATTGATCAAAATATATTATTCTCATAAAGAAAAGGCTTGCTAAGTGACGTAAAATGGTCAATAGATTGCTGGGTTGTTAGGTTTAAACGAATTAAAATCCATCGAAAATAAATTTAAGAATTAAATGACAAGTAAAGTAAAGTGCTTTTTAAAATAAATGACAAGTATTCTAAATTGTATTTAAGAGTAAATGAACGATAATGTAAAACGGAAAATATCTAAAGACTATTTACTTTTTTAAACCTTTTCTAAACTCCGCAGCCTCAAACTTCCAAATCACCGTCGACTTGGCAAACCACAAATGAACTAGCTCACTAATCAATACAAATAAACTAGCAACAATACATAAAATACAAAACATAAACATTTAAGCATACATAATTTCTAACTACGAAGTAATTAAAAAGGGTACAAAGGGTAACCGAATGAAGAGACCTCTAATGATATAAAACCACCCGATCTTAACAAGTCTAAAAAACAAAAAAGTTTTATCAACTTTAAAGCTTTTACTTACTAATTACAAATAAAGGTGTCAACTTATCTCACTAAATTTTATATTTTCATAAAAAACTATAGAAGCAAAACCATATTCTGTTTTGTATCAACCTTATAAGACGCCCCTAGGCTCCCGGCCTTAGATGTAAAGGATGGATAAAGAAATAAGACATGATAAAGTTAGAACAAAATAAGCTAATAAAAGGGGATGAAAAGACTTCAAGATCTAAATCCACCCGAGAACGAAGTTTGGTCCAAGACAAGTGAAACTGCGATCGGCGTTCTTAAATTTAAGATTTAGATCAAAGAAAAAATAAGCTAGAATAAAAAATACTAATTATATAGCAAAAATAAGCTAGAAATCTTCTTAATGATCTTATATATTTTTAGATCTAATGCCACCCGAACTAAGGTGTTCAATCAAGTGAACGAGAGACGGGTATGTTTAAGGATTAGATCTAAAAACAATAAGCTAGAAAAATAAGCAATCGAAAATAAGCTAAAATAAGATCACTCGAAAGCTCAAATAAAACAAACACAATATAAAATAAGCTAATCAAATAGAGCATTAAAGAAGCTTATTATAATATAAGCATTTATAGAGAATCGATCTAAAAAAAATCTATTAAGCTTGAGATTATTATAAATAAGCAAAAGAAAAAGATAGAAAAATAAGCATTAGAAATAAGCACAATCCAAATAAATTGCTGGATCTAGGGTATTTTAGTCCATATTTGCACTCCACCAACTCGCCGTCATTATTTGCCACACGCCTACCACCGGTACAGACTGCTACAGGTACCCTTCGACTGCACACACGCCAGTGCCACGTGTCACACAGCTGATTGGTCCACCTCCAGCCTGCACATCCTTCGTACTGACTTGTAGCTGACACCTCACCAACTACAGTACCTCGTACTGCGTCTGCCACCTCGTACCTCGATACCTGTCCACCATAACTGCATACAATCGATTACAGAAGCTGCCACGTGTCACCACCTGAGTGTTGCCACGTGGCAATATTTTAATGTCCCCATCGCCGTTCCACCGACGCCGACCCCGGTCAACGGTGGTTCAACGCTGCAAGTCAAGCGGTGTTCAAACTCCGCCGACGCACACAGTCAAAGGCTGCGGTACAATGACGGTCAACGAGGCGAACCACCGTTGGCCACGCCGGACCACCGTGCAACTGGTTTGACGGTAAGTCAACTGTAGGCCGTGACGGGTAAATTGGGGCCGGGTTCGAGTTTGGTTATATTGGCCGGTCTGGCGGTCATGGGCCGGGTCTTGTCGGGTCACAGAGCGGGTCGTGGTTCTGGTCAAGAGGCGTGTCCCTTAGGAAATAAAACCCTCAAGCCAAATCTAACTCTGGACCTCTTATATATGAGGCTATGCAAACACAGCTTACCGTTGTGCCAAGCATAGCTTCAATAATTTATATGCAAAGTATAATATATAACCTTATTTTTGGCTTGGTCTGGTCATTTATAACTAAAGGTTCAAACAGGGACGAAAAAGGTTCAAAATAAAAAGGTTTTACAGTATAAAATGCGGAACCGTTGACTTGTTTTTTTACGAGCGTGCTCTTTCAATGTGTGATCAGATGAATATTACACGACTTCGTTTGGACCTCGATAAAAAAAAATGTTGGTGGAAGACAATAAACACGTCGTCGAAATCCACCCGAACATTACCGTTTTTTTGCCTTCGTTATCATCCTTTTTACCTGTACGACATAAAAACACAATTACAAATATATTTGCAACATCATAATGCTAATATTTATGTGTTTTATAGTCCTTAATCAAGTAGTTTATAACGAGTACAAAATATAATATAATATTTAGCCATATGCAAATCTCTCCCACACGAAACCATTGCTGTCCCCATCACCGCAATGAAAATCAAAACCCCGAAAGAATAAAAAACTTAATCCCATTTAACTTATGACCCCCTCAAGAAACCAAACAAGAACAAAAAAGGTACCATCAAAAGGTCAAAAATCACTCTAAATTTTCACAGACCCCCGTATAACCACTTATTAAATAACTAAAATAAAATAACAATTTCTATAGACTTTTATTAGTAAATAGGCCTAAGAAAGATGAGTTCGTCAGTCCGTTTGACTTTCGCACAATCCCGAACTAAGCTTAAAGAAGGAAATCACTGCTAAGTACAAGTATAGATGCTAACACTACTCAAAATAATGAATGACTTGTAAACTTTTCACTCCCGACAATTATTATATAATCGGTGATTGTCTATTCGAATTCCAGACCATAGGATCAACGTATTCAAACCTGTGTTTTCATTGTTCCACCCTAGAAGATTTTATTTTCTGAAGGCTAAGATCATCCCATGTACGATTTATCGTACTTGCATCATCCCAACCTCATCGGCTAAGATTACCGGCTTTATGGACACCTCACTGGAGACAAATATCGTAGACGTCACGGACCTGTCGGTTTTAAATCTCAGGTTTTCCGTTTACACATAACTATATAGAAAAATTACCATCATTAAAAGCGAATATAGTCTTATGTGCAAAAGCATATTTAAATTTAATACAATTAATTTTTCCACTTACTAAGCAACATAAACTAATAACCCCGGACCCGTTTTAGAAGGCTACAACCATCGCCACGCCTCCGACACGATGTAGCTAACATAATTTCGACCATGTGATTATGATCATTATTATTTATTAATTTATATTTTTTTTTAAAATTTTTTTTTTGCTGCTATAATCATATGATATTACCGAGGATTCCTTTTATCTCGAAGGCCACATCGATAAGCGAGTCGACAAGAGGTTAATTCTAACTTATTGTATGGACCACCGGCCCCCACCTTATAGTGAAGACTTCCAACATCGCCACGCCACGACACGATGAAGGTTTAAATCTTGGCGAAGATATTTATTCTACGAATTAGATCTATTTATTTATTTATTTGCAACATTAAATCGAAGATAAAAATTACATTTTTAGAAAATTCAAATATAAATAGAACTAAGACTATATTTAATTCTCTCGAGACTGACTTCTTTATATTCAAAAATAGTTGATTTAAGAGTCTAATTTATCAAAGAAACACTATTATTAGTCAGAATTAGAAGTTTACAGATGGAAAAGCGACAAATTACATACAGTAGAGCTCTAAGATTTCCAAATAATCCTTGTTTAGTCATGCCAACTTTCTTACTTAACACTATCATTTTTCGTTCTTATGCAAAATTTTAAAGGTTTAAGGCCAAGCTAAGTCTAAAAAGCTAAGGAGAAAGTAAGATGTATTCAAACTCCGGTAAATATCAAAAGCTACCTAAATCAACGGGCCTAAAATATTAGTTTATTATTAGACATTTTTTTAATAAAAACAATAAAAAATTAAATTTTGGTCAAAACGGGGTTGCACTGGACACGATCAGGGCACATGAATGATCACACATTCGATAGATATCCCCCGCCCCGCACACACTTAGAATGAACAGGTGGCCTCAATGATAAAAAATATCTGGGTATTACCCCACCCTTAGGAAGTGAAAAAGGCAAATGGCAAACAATTTCAGTGTGATAGAAGAAGGAAGCACAATAAGATTCATGATCATGATAAAGGATTTCCAAAATAATCACATATCTAAGACCGGACGATTGAGAGGATAAAACATCAGCGGACTCATGGAAACTTAGGAATCCTGCAAAAAACGAATACCACAAACATAGAAGAAGAAAGCAAAGCCCCCACACTTAGCGATATAAAATCACAACGCTTATTCATGATTATACTAAAATAAAATACCTAAAACGTACTCTGCACAGGCCATAGATAGCACGCTGACTGCTGGAGTGTTGCACCCACGAAGCGCATATTATTGTTAACCGAGAACTTGAGCCTGACTCGACTCCCCCACACTAGGCGCCATTGTCACAGTATGATAAGAAAATGGAAATATGGGTACATTCCAAGTTGCGGATGTCCTCCCTAAAGTCATCATCGGGCTTCAGAAAAATCAAAAATGATTTGGGCCCGAAGAATGAAAGAAGGAAAGAGAAAATACCAGGTATGAACACTTATGATCCACGTTTTCGGAATGAAAATAGGGAGCAAAAGGTTCAAACATTTGGTACAAAGGGTGGGTGGGTGGGTAAAAGATTAGGCATAAGATCATCATGATTCAGAAATTCCACCCACCACTTTCTCATGGTTTTCAAAATTAAAGCAAAATCTCACATCTGGTGGTTCCGGAGTGAGGACGGGCAAGATGATGGATCATCAAAATGATCAAGAGAAAATGGACTCATTTTCGGAAAGGGAGGGATCACTGTGAAGCATTCTTCCCAGAAAACGAATACCCCCTTCCGAGTCATAGCCGTCGGATCGTCAATGCCCAGGTGGCATCGAGTCATCGGAAGCAAGAAATAAGTCGATCTCCTCCATAAGAGAGTCACTATCCTCCACCGTGAATAGAGTGGAAAGAGAGACTCGATTGTAGCATTAGGAATTTCAGAATTAGAATCTTCCGACGGTCGAGGAATAGAAAATTCATCAAAATAGAATCGAACTTTGTAGAATCAATAGGAGAGTCACGAAGATTAGTAGAGATACTCTAAAAGATCCGATTCGCGTTAAAGGGAACGTTCATCAATTCTCCCAGTGGAATATGGAATGACAACATCTAAATTCCTTTTGAATAGGAAATGAAGTTGATCCTCAATAGGTTAATAATTTCATCGTCAAGATCAGCGAAAAAGAGGATTGGAGAAAATAAGTTAAATTCATACCTTTTGAATCTTTCTACTTCGGATAATGTACTCATCTACACAAGAAAATCGTCGTAGAATCGAAAAGAGGAATTAGAAAAATTCGAAAAATAAGTGATTCCGGTGAATCACATTTAATGGCACATCCACACTTACTTTCACCATCGATAAATCCGCAGACTCACTTGGGGTAGGGAACAAGTCTACAACACTTGACTTGATTGTGGTTAGCCTGATTCCCATTACCAGAATAGGTCGAATGCTACTCCTCCATTTGAGAGAGACCGGAATGGGTAAGTCGGGTGTTATAACTACGAAGGCCTAACCATATAACATTCCTTATTTTATTATTTTATTCATCATAAATGGAAGGCAATCAAAGGTTGTTTTGAAGCTTTTAAATGCAAACCGTTATGATTAATCATCATCACAATCACCGTCGGAGATAACGTCCAACTCACCTTGGGAAGTGGGGATAGGATCTTTAACACTAGATTCAAGTGAACCCTTTTTGTGTGTCAAGGATCTTATCCCCCATGCTCAGGAGAGTAGACTTTTTCCATATTATGTGGAGTGACTGGTGAATAAAATCTAGTAAAGGAATATCGCTATAGAAAATGTAAATTACTGTTAAATCGAATCAATTCGTGATTTTCTTGAACGAATAGAAGCTTGAGGAATAGGATGTTATTCATCCGAAATTTAAAGAACCTTGACTTTTACTTTAGCTGTCTAACTCCGCGGGCCTCCTTTTCTATGGCGATTCGTTTCTCATTACTTGAATTTAATCAATTCAGCGCACTATTGCATCGTTTCCTGCAGATGATACTCGATTTAGCTTCCTTTCGTTTGTCGACAAATCTCAATTCCACGTCTTTGCGTCCTTTGAATGATATTTCTCTATTTCTTCGGAGGGTTGAGTACATAGAAAGTCCATGATGATATCCCCGCAAATATCGACAAATAGGCTCATCGTTATCGCACCATAATTTGTATACATTGGAAAACTGATCGTGTGGGACGCTACTACAGTTTTACAACAAATATATTGACATTCAATTTAGATAAAATCATAGGTTCATGATTTATCACTAAATTTTGAATGTTTACACGGTTCCCAGTTCAGAAGTTAAACCGGTGATCACGGGATGACAATCGAAACGTCTGTCAAGATTGTTACCGCAATTATTACAAAAATATGTCCGAATATTTGTTGATGTGGAGGTCAGAACAAGTTCAGAGAGAATATCGAAAGAATATGCGTGTATTACATCGAGGACAAATGAACCCGACAAATGGGCTCACCCAACTCGGTAGCGAAGGTTAAAAAATGCCAGGACGCTCATTAAACCAATTTAGAGGATAAGAAGAAATAAATAAGACGGAATTTAGGTTACGAAGATTATTTTTGGGGTTTTATATTTATTAAATATTTTTTTAACAATGAATTTTTACGGTAACACGAGAGACTTAAACAAATAATCAACTACTTCACTGGTAGCTCTTTGAACAATAGTTTTCTAAGGTGAGCCGTACTTCGTAGAGACACAAATGGCAAGTGTTAAATCATTAGTTTTATCGATTTGGGAACCAACAAGGTTCATGCGAATTTATAAAATAACACCCCATGAGAAATGTATAAATTATGGTATTATTAACCACTTGGTGACTTTTATTTCTATTAAAAAGGAAGATATATTATATTAATGATTATTTTTAAATTCTCTTTAATATTTTTAATTATATAGATATATATATATTTTGTTAAATGGAAATAAAAATATTTTTGGATTTTTATATATTTTTTTTTAAAAACGAAAATAAACTTTCCGACGAAGGATCTTCAAGGCTCGAACACGAACAATCCCGTAAAAATCGCTACACCTCTCCCCGACAACGGCTCCAAAAATTGATCACGTCCGAATCAACACGTATAAAATATATAATGATACTGTAATAATAATGATAGTCCATAATAGTAATAGTGTGTAATGTATTCCGCCGGGTTCTAGAAAAATCGCTTTTAACCAAAGCAATTATCAAAAACCTTCCCGTGTCGCATTTCCTCGCGAGAAGTGAATGGAAAGCAACTTCAAGTTGTAAAATGCGAGCTCGAATAGCATAAAGTTTTATTGGGTTTGGTTTCTAAATCTAGCTAAAGTGAAACAAATAAAAGGGAAACAAACTTTTGGATTTAAACTATTTTTAAACTAAAATTAATTTTAAGATTAAAAAACTACAAAATTATACCAAAATTGATCGTAAAATATAAAAATGAAGAAAATGCTTTGCTAAGTGACTAAAATGTTCATTAAGTCGGTTTTATAGGTTTAACGATTAAAATCCTGACGAAATAATTTAAGAAATATAAATGACAGTAAGAGACAAGGTGCTTTTTAAAAAAAAATGACAAGTAATTAAAGTTGTAAATTTAAAGTAAATGACGGATGAAAAATTGAAAAATTCTAATACTATATTTTTTTAAACCTTTTTAAACCCGCACCTAAATTCCAAATCACTAATCACTTAGCAAGCACTAATGAACTACTCACTAATCATAACAAATAAACTAGCAACAATCATAAGATCAAACATAAACATTTTAAGCTAATAATTCTAAACTACTAGTATTAAAAAGGGAAAAAGGGTAACCGAATGAAGAACCGCAATGATATAAAACCACCCGATCTTACAAACTTAATAAACAAATAAGTTTATCACTTTAAAGCTTTTACTTTACTAATTAGCAAATAAAGGTGTCAACTTTATCTACTAATTACTTTCATAAAAACTATAAAGATCAAAACTTTATCTATTTATCAACCTTATAAGACCCTTAAGCTCCGGCCTTAGATGTAGAAGGATGGAATAAGAAATAAGACATGAAAAGTTAGAACAAAATAAGCTAATAAAAAGATGAAAACTTTAGATCTAAATCCACCCGAAACTAAGGTGTTCAATCAAGTGAACTCGGATCGGGTATATTTAAGGATTTAGATCTAAGAAAAATAAGCTAGAATTAAAAAAACTAAATTTGTAAAAACAAAACTAGATTTAATCTAATAAGCTACTTTTAAAACTATTTAATAAACTAGATCTAAAAGTAAATAAGCCATTGAAAACTTTAACTACTAAAAAGCTTTTAGATCTACTAAACTAAATAATAAGCTCTCGAAAATAAGGGTGCTCAAGACTTAAAGAATAAGCCGAGTAGAAGACTCATGACACCCTTTTTAGCATTCGAATCGAGCATAAGCAAGAAATAAGCTAAATAAGAAAAGAAAATGAAATAAGCAAAAGCTTATTTGGATAATATGAGCTTAGATCTAAATCAAATAAGCCAAAGGAACGCTTATTTGAAGTAAGAAATAAGCTAGGAGAAAACTAGAAGCAACAATAAGCCAAAATAAGCTTAAAAAAGAAAAGAAAAGTAAATAGAAGATTAGAAAAAGAATAAGCCATAAGTCAATAAGCACTTTAATCTTCAAATCATATTCATTAATATGCTAAAAAAAGTAGATTACAATAAGCTAAATAAGTTATAAAAGCTTTTACAATAAGCTAAATATTATACTATACTACTCCTAAAACTAACCTATACTACTAATTTTTAATAAACCAAATCTAACACTCTAAATTCTAACACCTCTACATCAGTGATGCCGTGCTCTATTTTATAGCCTCCTGTGGGAGGGGGGCAATGGTCCTTTAAAGTTCTCCACCACTTTATTGATTGATCTGGGGGTTTGGGGTATTATTGTCTTTTGCGCTCGACCAACCGCCTTTTGATTGCCTATGATTGGCTGCGGATCCATACTAGCCTGACCTCGTATAAAAACTGTCACACAACACCTAGTACTGTCTCTCGTCTGTGCCACGTGTCACGCTCTAATTGGTCCAGCTGCCACCTGAAACAGTTTCCTAAATACTTACATGTCTGTGACATGTCAGTCTTGTATCATCGTACCTGCAAAATTGAAATTACACATTTTCTATTTTTTTTTCATTTTTTTTTCTTGTAGGCACACGTGTCTACCAACTGGAGTTTGGTGCCACGTGGGTTCGGAAACTGTTACGTCTCCGTTCGGTCAACCGCCCAAATGGGCTCTACCTGTAAAATGGTGGTCAACGGCAGCAAGGCAGGTCATCGGTGTCAAACTGGTGGTCAACAACGCCAGGACAATTCGACCGGTACCGGAATTTACCAGGGTCAATGGCGGCGGACCATTGTTGACCACGATCTGACAACTGGTAACTGACGGCGGTCAACGAGAGTCAACACGGCGGGGATAGAACCGTTGACCACCCCGCACGGACCTCGGTCATACAGCGGGTCATGGCCCCCGGGGTATTGGGTCGGGTAGGTCGGGGTCATGGGCCGGGGAGGTCGGGTCATGGGCGTGTAGGGTACAGGGTATGGGACGGTCTGGATCGGGTCTGGATTTGGGTCGAGTTTCGGGTCGGATCTGAACGTGGATAATGAGGGATACACGCCTCTTAGGGTGAGTTCAAACCGGTGACCTTTGGATAAAAGGACTTATGCACACATCACCGCTGAGCCTAGCATAGCCTCATTTTATTTATATGCAAAATTTAATATATAAGCCCATTTAACTTGGTCTGGTCATTATAACAAATGGGTTCACAACAGGGACGAAAAAGTTCACCAAATAAAAAGGTTTGAATATAAAAGGCCAGTGTGTTATGGTTACCATTGGACTCATTTTTTCGTATCTTTTCAATGGTGTGATCAAGGATATTCATGACTTCGTGATTGAACCTCGTAAATTATAAACGTGAAAAGTCGTCGAATGTCAAACTCCGGAATTTTATCGTTTTATGCTTCGTTTTCAATCCTTTGTACCTGTAAGACATATAAACACAAACCAAACATATTTGCAACATAATTAATCATATTTTAGTGTTTTTAGTCCTTTTATAGTGTTTTCCAGGTTATAAAAGATGTGTATTTCAGCGTTCATCAATACGCACAAAGTCCATTTACGTATACAAGGTTTAGACATGTTTATAACTTAAATTTTATGATTTCAGAAGGAGGTTACGGCGTAACCGTGAAATGGGTTACGTCGTAATCAAGTGGTAAAATTTTTAAGTTTTAAGGTGTTACGGCGTAACCATGAAATGGTTTACGTCGTAACTGTAGTGGTTACGGCGAAACTAAAGTTGTTACACCGTAACTGCTGCAAATTCAGCAAGGTTACCACATGATTATGAGTCGAGCCGGTCTCGATAATAGCTTCCTAGCTTCTGGATTCTGCAAAACAAAGTAAGAATCATGCAAACCAACTAATGCAAAAAGGAAATTTTATTAAATAAAGGACGGGTTGTCTCCTGACAAGAAATTTTGTTTATTAACGAGTCTTTAAGTTAGACTCATGCCCCTTCTATGTTACTTCATGAACATACTTATTGCCCTTTAGCTCTTTCCTAATCATAGCTTTAAATCATGCTCCATTCATACGCCCTAATGGTAGGGATTCGTCCTCACGATCAGTAATGCATATAAAACTACGTCCTCCTTTAAAAGAATATCTTTTTACTTCAAAAGTTTTAATGTTAACATAGGGGGCATCGTAGTCGGTCTTCTCGTCCCCAATTCACCACATTTTGTCCTCCTTGTATGCCTCGTCGTGCCATGCTTCATTGGTTTTCTTGTAGTTTTGTTGACATTTTTTTTCATACATCATCCAGAATGTACCCTTTCTTTCCTATTCTTAAAATGTACTCATTTGATAAATGTTCAATCTCATTATTGAACACCCTATTATATTCGTCAAATCTCTTGGAATATGGGTCACCAATCTCCCTTGCATATTCCTCCTCAACGTCGTAACTATCAAGAATCCATTCGTTGAAAATAAATTCACGATCAGATTCATGTAGGTTGTTATGTCCAATCCTGATTTTCATCCATTCTTCAAATGAATAATTGCATGGACGTAGCCTTATAGGTCGCAGTTCATCATCTCCTTGTTCCTGATGTCCCTGTGGTGTTGGTATTAGATCGTTTGTATTGTAAGGGTAATGATCGTTCAAGTTTGTCGATGTAAGGGTCCGATGTTTACTAAACTCATAGTTTTGGGCTACCCATTCGTAATACCTTCGTTCCCGTGTTGTATCATCAATTTTCTGTTGGCCATAACATACCTGAAGAAAGTCAGCAAATCCCATGTAACTACCTTTCATGGTTCGTCTTTCATGATCGCGAAAACATATCGACATCCTAAGTGACCCTTGCTCATTTAGCCCGAAGACTTTATTATATCCTGTTAGCCTCAAAATATTGAGTCGAACAATGGAAGTTCGTTCATAATTATATTAGGTCTCTGTCACTAAATTAATATACGTTGTAATAGGCTAGACGGGTAAACGGGCTCTTATTTGTAATCTAATCGGTCACGTGTATCGGGCGAAAGCCCAAGTAAAACCGAGCCCGGCCCGTAGAATTACTAAAGGCATGCAAGCCTATAAATACACCTCACCAAGGAAGGTGAGGTGGTTGGTTCATTTGTAACATTTCAAGTTAATCATCCAATTCCATTTTTCTCTCTAACCTTCTCTCTCTAGATTCTCTCTCTACATTCTTCCTAATCTTCTTGTTAATCTGATTGAAGTGAAGTGATAGAGGGTTACCGACATTTGGTATCAGAGCTACGTGTGGATTCGTGGTTGATTCTTGTGGTTAAAAAAGTTGTTCAGTTGTTTCATTTCTAAATATTTTCCTTTTTCCATATTCTCTCTCATTTCTCTCTCCTCTTTCTCTCTCTAAACAACTCATATCTCTTTCTCATTTTCTTGTTCCGATTTCGTGTTTGATTCTATGAAGTGAAGTGTTACGGGATCCTACAATTGGCATCAGAGCTACGTGTGGATGGCTTATTCGCAAGTTAGAAGAAAAGTTTCGTCATTGCGTTTTGACAAAATTTCTTGGTTGCGTTTTGAGAATTGAGACAAACTCTTGTTGCGTTTTGGTCAAAATTCATTGCGTTTTGAGGCATTGCGTTTTGAGGCATTGCGTTTTGAGTCACTGCGTTTTGAGTCACTGCGTTTTGAGTCACTGCGTTTTGAGTCACTGCGTTTTGAGTCACTGCGTTTTGAGTCACTGCGTTTTGAGTCACTGCGTTTTGACCATTGCGTTTTGTCTCCACAGGTTGCGTTTTGAAGACCATCACTGCGTTTTGACTAAGAGAAACTCTGCCCAAATTTTTTATACGTTTCGTTGTGAACCAATAAGGGTTGCGTTTTGATCATATTCGTTGCGTTTTGTCTTGAAATCTTGTGTGACGAAAAGGGTTTCAGTAAAACTGCCATAACTTTTGATCCGTAAGTCCGTTTTAGGCCCGTGACCTCTCAAATCGAAGAAAAAAACGAGACGGATCACGCTGTAACCACCCTTTAG
This sequence comes from Tanacetum coccineum, assembly GCA_026074375.1. Taxonomy (NCBI): domain Eukaryota; kingdom Viridiplantae; phylum Streptophyta; class Magnoliopsida; order Asterales; family Asteraceae; genus Tanacetum; species Tanacetum coccineum. The sequence goes on from BQNB010061943.1 coordinate 28,567, forward strand.
CTGGTTAAGGATTTCTTAAGGCCCAAAAAGCTCGTTAACTATGATTTATTGACATTTTTCAGTTTTTTGGAATTTGTGTTACACTTGTTTTTTGTGCTAGCTCCACGTCCATCTGTAATTTTAGGCCCGTTCAGTTTGGTGAGCCTATATAAACAATCTGCTTTACCCTAGCCGAAATAATCTGTTTTTTAGACAATTAAACATTGGCCCGCTGACTCCGAACATTCATTCACGGTTATCTAGTGATCTTGTAAAATCCCGTTAATCATTTATCGGTTTTGATCATAGACGAGTAAAATCCCGTGAACGTGAATTGCATACAAGACCACAACTTCAATCACTTCATAACACTTAAGATCCTTCAATCATTTTACACTTCATAATTCACGATAAAATGGAAAAGAAAGATACCTTATCTTCGTGTTCAGATTCAGAAAAACAACAAATGCAACTAATTCAAGACAAATCAAAAGAAGTTGCATGGATCTTTTCCAACAACTTCATTCACACCTCAAGTGTCTTCAACAACGACTTAAAAGAAGTCGAACCGAGGAAGGATTTAACGCGCATTTGCAACACTCTTTGGTCAAGATCTAGAGACTTTCACGGGCACAATGTTCCTGTACATGGATCAACTACAAAAGCAACTTGACAACGAAGAATTTCAAGACATTGGATCCATGTCTGCTTTTAAAGTACTCGAGACACAGTTTCAGATGTTCATCAAGTCACGGTTTTATTTGGATGATGAATATGTTGACATGATACGCAACAAATTCCTACAATACACTCGACTCGCTATTCCAGAATTCCGTGACACACTGATCCAACACATGGAATCTGTTAAGAAGTCGATTGGTGAAAGAACACAACATAAAACGGAGTATGAAAGCAGGGTGAATGAAAGACAAATCCAGACAACAGAGGAAAAGACTGATACGAGTAATGCATTGGATGCATTGGATGCTAGTTCAGTTATCATTGAAAACAATGGGACAGAATCAAAAGAGCAGGATACAAGCAGCAGATCAGGGAATGATGCACATGTTGATGATGCAGATATCAGACCCATATATGCTGAAGAGCCAATGGCTGAGGTACAAATGACTGCTGATGATAATGTATCTGCTACAGGACAACAGCATACTGAGCAACCTGAATTCAATAATGAAGGAAAGGTTGACCAGAATGCTGAACAATGTCATGACATACGTCCTTTGCCTGCTAAATTAACTGATGACAAGACAATTGAACTCTCAGATCAATCACTCGAGTCTGAAAATGTTTGTCTCAAAAAGATCGTTGCCCAGTTTCAAAAATATTTTGGAAAACTCGAAGCACATTGTATCAATCTTGAACTACAATTACAAATGGAAAACAATGTTTTAAAATCAGGGCAACAAAGTCAATTTTTGAAAGAAAAAGGTAATGAAGCCAAGGTTAAAAATGACATCGATGTAATTGAAACAATAAACATCGAATTGGAACATAGTGTGGCTAAATTACTCGCAGAGAATGAGCAGTTACATAAAGAAAATGAGCACTTGAAACAGACTTACAAAGATCTTTTTGATTCTATCAAAAGGACACGAGTTCAGACCAAAAACCAGAATGACTCTTTAATGGAACAACTGAACAAAAAGTCTAATGAAAATGCTGATGTACTAGCTTAGATTCAGAAAAAGGGGTTTGCAATTGCAGCATTAAAAAATGAGTTAAAGAAACTAACAGGAAATAGTGTGAATACTAAGTTTGCAAAGCCATCAATCTTGGGAAAACCGGTTGGACAACCACTCAAAAACCAATCCGTTGTTAGACAACCGACTGCGTTTAAGTCTGAAAGACCTAGAATTTCAAAACCACGGTTTGCCTCCCAAGTTGATGTGAACAATGACTTGTCAAAACTAGTCACTACACATCATTTGCCTAAGGGGAGAGAATCTGCCCCTGTAAAACCTCATCACATGACTGCACCAAGCTCATCTAGGTATAGCTCAAAAGACATTGTTCATAATCACTACCTAGAGGAAGCTAAAAAAAAGACACATGAACACTCTAGGATCCCTAGAAATTTTTATGACTCCAAACATTTTGTTTGCTCGACATGTCAAAAATGTGTCTTTAATGCCAATCATGACGCTTGTGTAATAAAATTCCTGAAAGAAGTCAACTCGCGTGCTAAGGTTCCATCCAATAAGACAACAAACAGAAACAAACCCGTAGAGCAAATAAGGGTTGCAACAAAACCAAAAAGACAGATCCCAAAAGGACATAGGTTTTCAATCAAAAAGGCTACCTCTGTGAATGTGAAAACAACAACTCTTAGATGGGTTCCAACAGGAAAGACATTCACCTCTAGCACAACAAAGGTTGAAAGTGAACCCCCAAATGGTTCAAATGCAGATATCACTAACCAATGTGAAAGCAAACAAGCTCTTAATGTCAGTGCAGGTACTCTCTTAAGTACAGGTACATCGTTCAATCATATAAAGGAAGGACTCAGAGTTTGGTTGCGAAAAAGAAAGATATCTCAGAAAACAGGGCTTCAAGGAGTTTTGATCTGATGATCACAACATGATGTTTGAACAAAACAGTTCAAGCCTCGTTCCTCAACGTTCAAATGACGTTTGAACACAACAGTTCAAGCCTCGGTCGTCAATGTTTAAATGATGTCTGATCACAACAGTTCAGACCTCGCACCACAACGACAAGAGATGGTGTCTGCTGAAAATAACACTTCAGGCCCCGTTCCTTAATGATCAAAAGATGTTTGATCGCAGCAGATCAAGCCTCGGTCTTCATGAAGATGACGTATGTTCACATCTGTTCAGGCCTCGTTCTTCATCAAATGACTTCTGATCATAACCATTCAGAACTCGAAATTCACGACCACAGCAACAAACCGTCAAGTTCAAAGCTGGTTCCAAAAGTTGTTCCTTAAGCAAACAAGATAGCTACATCACGACAAGAGTTGGGATTACTATTCTACCTTCACATAGCAATGCTGAGGACAACAGGTATATATATACAAATACAAAATCTAAAAAATAGAAAATTTCCAAAAAGAATCTTCTCGACATGTCTCTTGGAATCGATAACATTTACGTGCTTAGAAATGTCGATTAACATTGACACGGGTGTGTAAATGAAGTTCGAGCGAGAGTTTGCAAATAGTTTCAAAACATGTCATTTCTAATTTTCTAGATGGCTTATGTGCAAATGTCAGTACATAACCCGGACTTCAAATAAAGGAAGCTAATTCAGAAACTTCGCCAAAAAGGAGTCTATGAAGAAAGCTTTTCAAGACATGCTGCATGAATTGGGGGGAAGTTAAGACAATGAAGATCTAAGATGGAATACAAGTTTCAAGACAAAGAGAACTCACAAGACCAAGAGAACTCACAATGGTTCCAAAACAAGCAAAGACAATGAAGATCTAAGCTGGAATACAAGTTTCAAGACCAAGAGAACTCACAAGACAACTTCAGCTTTGGAATCGCTTTGGAAGACTTTATTT
>BQNB010061944.1:5535-36274 GCA_026074375.1 Tanacetum coccineum
CTATCTGAAGCGTGGACTCGTTTCAAGGACTTAATACAAAAATTCCCTCATCATGGCATCGACCTTTGGCTCCAAGTCCAAATTTTTTATGACCATGTCAATCCCGTCACAAGACGAACCACTGACCAATCGGCCGGTGGCAAGCTTCATGACCGAAACGCCAAAGAATCCTGGGCATTATTAGAGGACCTCGCCCTCAATGACAACGAAAGTTGGAACGACGCAAGGGATTTTTCTAAGCCGGTTAAGGCAATCGTACTGCCTCAAGATGTCCCGATTACATCCGACCGTCGTCTAATCGAGCTCGAAAATCAAGTCCAACGCTTTATAGAAGCTCATCTTGCTCTGACACAACCTACTCGAGTGAACAAAATCACTACCTCATGAGAGATCTGCAGTGGTCCCCATAACACTCAGTATTGCATGGAAGATCCCGAACAAGCCTTTGTTGAATACGCATCCTCACATACCGATGAAGCGGGGGGTAAGAGGTTCACTCCGAACCAAGGACTAAGAAATTTCAAAGATGCCACTGACACTTAGAAGGATAAACCAAACTTTAACTAGGGACGAACTCAAACATTCACAGGCCCACAGAACGGCTTGATCTCTACCCATTCGTCTAGCTATCAAATGAAGCTCGAAAAAGCATTACTTGATTTCGACTCTCACCAAGAGAGGAGGTTATCTCACCTAAGAACCCAACTCGGACAACAGCATGAAGACATGATTGGAAAAATTAATCTCCTTTGAAACTACTTCCGATAAGTTCAGCAATTACGGATCTACCCCCCCCCCACCCCCCAATGTAGGAAACTCTATGGCACCCAAAAGCATTACAGCAATCAGTCAAGTCGAAAGGGTGGTACTCAGGAAGAAAGGAATCAAAAGCCCGTCAAAGTTGTTCTCCCCAAAATATCTCTCTCCCGCATCCATAAAAGAACTAAACAAGAATTCGTCAGCTCCAAAACGCGTTCACCAAATTCGACAATTTCGATCGTCAGTTTCCACAAGCAAGGACATTAATACAGGAAGAAGAAGACGTCTCATCGATCCAACGCACGCGAACATACAACGACCTCAGAAAAGTATTGGTGGAGAGAAAAGAAAGGCAAAGGACAATGCAAAGAAGATGGATGAAATGAGATAACTGCAATGAAGTAGAAAGTTGTTCTATAGATGGCAAGAAAGTGAAAGGGAAGACAAAAAAGAATAGAGGAAGTATTTGATGATAAAGACCAAGGAAGAAAGAAGACGATGATACAAATACTACAACTCTCCCACTGCTGTTAAAGAGCTTGTATATCATGAATGGTTGCTGGAGAATCCTCAACCTTCTTAGGTGAAGGCGAAGATAAGGGCTGAAAACCTTAGCAACACCAAGATCTCTGCAAATCGGGTACACCTCTGTCAAGAAAAAAACGCTTACATAGACATAGAGTCCCCAATGAATATCATGTCGAGGAATCAATATAATCAGATCATGACTTATAAGCTAGGACCAAGAAAAGAACCATCAAACCCAAATAAAATTAGCAACTTTGTAAGAAGAGTAAGACGGATAAAGTCTTCATAGGGAGTTTCGCCTACAAATGCGATTTTATGATCTTAGAAGATACCACTAGCGTTATTGATGGTTGTTTAGGGGAATTCATCTTTGGAAAGCCATTCATAGAAGAAATTGGCCTCGTCTACAACAAGGAAGAAGGGACAATCACGTTTAGTATGGACAATGAAAAAATCACCTTTAAAATGCCTCATAGCATGGAGATATTTTAAACAAACAATGAACGTCATGGATTAAGCACCGATTCCTATAACCCGCCCGCCTATGAAGAAAACTTTGGCCATGGAAGGACGCACTACCACCAAAGCTTACTTATCAGAGATAAATACAAACATGACAGAGGTAAAAGGAGAAGAATTAGGCATTTGATGAGGTTAGAGAAAGAGACTATGGAGGCAAGGACGAAGTCACGTAGGGACATGTGACTTCGAGTCTAGCTACAAGACTCGTAAATAAAGAAAAGCGCTTTTTGGAAGGCAACCCAACATTTATTTTTCCCGTATATTAGGAGTGTCTTGTGTGTTTTAATTCTTTATCATTAGTTTATTATGATTGAATTAGTTTGTGATCATGCTTTGTTTATTTCTAACTTTGTCTTATTTGCAAACAAAGGTATTTTGCAACAAAATAAGTGTAGGGGAATTATCCGGTTTTTAGAACCAAATTCAAACATTTAAAATAAATTGTTTAGATTAATTCGCGTCAGTTTCAAGTCATATGATTGAATTGATAATTCTTAGGATTTTATGCAGCATTTTGTACAGGAAAGTAACATATAAGAATGAGTGCAGGAAATTTTTCATCAAAAACGAAAGTTGAGTTTTCACAGAGTGTGGAGACGACGTCACGATTTACACGCGATGCCGTCACCACGACACCTGTGACAGCGTCAGGATATCCCTGACGGCATCAAACGCCCAGATACAGGATAATTCAAAAATTTTAAGTATTTTTGAAAACAAAACTTGTACAATACTTAAGAAAGTTATAATTCTTTTATAAACTTGCAAAACCCTGAGTTTAACAATTCTCTCATCCATCTTTTTACTTGCTTTATTGACTCGTCCAACCCTAGATGTTCACATTGTAAGTATTATAATCGCAACATTTTATGCTTGGTATAGTTGTCTTTGGTCTTTGATTTACATGTTATATTTGATGAGAAGAAGCTTGGAAGTTCTTAGGAAGTTTCATTGGACGATTCTTGGAGGACGATTTAACCAGTTATCGCATGTTTCTTCACACACATCTCATTATTGAGCAAACCAGGAAAGTATCTAGTTTCTTTTACTTGTTTCCTTTTCCTTTATTCATTTTTATGGGTACTTCTATAGAACCAATGGGACCAATGGTTCAACTAAGTGTAGGGAAATAGCCTTAGAAACTATTCCTTCATTTGTCATTTGCTTTGTACTTAAAATAATGGGTAATATATCAAAACATAGCATAAAAATGTAATACTAAGAACCCAAATTTATAATTTTTTTCTGACTCATACCGTCGAAAATCAAGTATTAATAACTCTCATATGATAGGAATGTGAAAGTACAACTCAAAAAAACGCTCAAAATTCTACTCCAAAAAGGTGAGGTTTTTCGCCTTTAGAAATCTATAGGAATTCGTGTATCCCATTATTGATACCCAAAGATAGTTAATACCTTTAGCTTTCTCGATAAAAGAGTGAGCAGTCATATTTATCTAATCATCATTACGGCTGTGTAACTGAGTGGTCTTTGTACCGCCTTTTCTTGACATTGAGATCGGAATATATTATAAAAGTTTACCCACCGTAGTATATTAATTCTAAAACTTATTTTTTTGTGATGCATCCGAGACCAGAAATTGATATTAGGATTTTGCTTGATAAGAGGCATGTAGGATAACCCCCATGTTTTTACACATTGTAATTATTAAAATGTCATATCGATCATGTAACTATCCCACACCCTAGCCATGCACTCATCTTTAGTGTAGGTTACCTCTAGTACAACCCTTAAGAGCCTATCTTTTTCACGGGTTCTCGTAAATTTTTTTTGTTAACCAGACTATAATGAAGAGCATTGTCACCCTTAAAAAAACCATCGTGTACACCAAATGCTTAGCCTACCCTGAATGTATAGCTTTTAGTACATTAGTTGTTTTTAACCAATTAAATACGCTTTGAGTACAAACGGTGCATAATCCTATAGCCTTGTAAATATTGTTTTGGTAACGATTGGGATTCATGGTAGTATTTATTTCGCAGAAGAATAGGGAAGAAAAGTTAAATCAATACCCCATACATTTGTTAGATGATCTTCATGTTATTTTGATCCATCTCAAATCGGGTCATTAGTTAGATTGTAAATATCGAGTATGTAAAAGCTCAAGTGTAGAGGTACGTGTTGTAAACCCCAAGTTAGATTTAGTTATTTATTAAAAAAAAGAAAGAAAAAGAAAGAGATTGATGTAGAGTTGTGTAGAGTTTGTATATCTTCGTCCGAGTCTTGGCTTAGCAACCAAACCAACGTGTATTCGTGTAAATAATTAGCTAACCCTTCCACTCTAAATTCACCCAAAGCCACCCAAATGTATCCCATCTGTTTTCGTTTCCATTATATGTTATCTTACACCTATACCCCACAACCCTTTGAAAAGACCTCTTAGATAGTAATGAATAATGCTTGCGCCCAGCGGTGGAGGTTTGATCCTTTACCAAGCCTATGGAGTCATTTATAAATATGACGAGTAACTGAGTGTTCATTTTCTGTTTACCCCTTATGTTATAATTTCTTATACACCCAAGAGAAAGAGAGAATCCTAAACACTTATGTGAGGTGCTAGTGTATGCTTTCCGTGCTTTTAATTATGAGGTCTAGAAGGTTGTGTTGTAAAATACTTTTAAAGAGTAGGTTAAATGATCCTTATATTGTTATTGTCTAGGTAGAAAAGCCCATTTGCTTAAGGACAAGCAAATCCTAAGTGTAGGAGTTATTGATGAGGTGTCATTTTATACACTTTTTCGGGGTCGTTTAACCCTTTAAATCGTGCATTTATGCCAAAAATATGTACTTAATCGTTCCTTTTCAGATATTTAGCATTTGGAAGGCATTTGGAGGAAATACACGTGAGTTAGGCTCGTTTAGAGAAGAAACGGACAAGACTACGGACCTATACCAACATCTCTCAAGATTATGTTCTCAGCGGCTGGAGACGGCGTCACTAGTTATACACGACGCCGTCACAACCCACTTCGTGACGGCGTCACAACCTTTCACAACGGCGTCAGCTCGCACGACCCAACCCAAGATCTAGAATATTCTCTTTCATGACGGAGTCACGATTAAAACGGGACGCCGTCGCATTAATTTATCTATATATACAAATCCAGTTTTAGGGTTTTAAGTGTGTAACTTTAGAGTAAAAAAGGGAGACGAACCCTAGTTCGTTTGGCAGCTTATTATGACGAATTTAGGGCCTCAAAACCCTATTGTAACTCCTTTAATTCATGTTTTAATCAAGTAAGATTATCTTAATCATTCAATATGTCTTGTTTGTTTGATTCATTAATATTTCTGCTTTACTCTTTACATGCTTGGCTAAACTCCCTATTTGTTTCATTTAATACTGTAATGAAACCTAGAATGTAGAACTAAGTGATGTTGCTTCTTGTGATGGATGTGCAGTTAGGCTTTAGAAACCAGCTTTGTCTGTACGCTGTTGATATGTCTAGGGAAACAAAAAAAGACATTATTGTGTAGAAAGGAGTATCCATCGGGTAACAGTCTTCCAATACTACCATTGCCCACCTAATATGATTGATCCACACTTAATATATTTCACATGCAATTAATAACTGTCTAGGGGCCTTGTAATAGTCCTTCATACTACCTTTAACCTTGCATGTTTTGCCTAACGGAATATTAAATAGACGGCAGGGTTCGGTAATCGTTTCTGACATAAAATATTTTAAATAGATCATCACAAGTGTGACAAAAAAATAAGCAACAACACTAGAAGAAGCAATCTAGGAGAGTAATAATAATTAAATGAGTAATACAATCTTTTATAATAGTTGTTATCACCATTAGCATAATTATTATTTAGTTTTAATAGCTAAAACCAAACCAAACTAAATCGCCTTAACCATAAGATTTACATTCTTTCAATAAAATAATAAAAAATACAAAAAGAATCTTTCTCTCAACCCCATAAAATTATAATAGACCGTGATCAAGCCTTCCAACCTATTCCCCTAGAGAACGCTAACAAACTACAAGCGGTTATGTACTACTGGCCTAAGTATGGTAAAAACTTCTTGTAGAAGTCCTTATGACGAACGCACGAGGACGCACGCTCTAAGCTGTCTTCCAAAGTCTGAATAGTATGCAACTCTAACCGTCGGTCTGAGGGTGGTAAGCCGTACCTCATGTCTAAGTTTAGTTCCTAATGCCTCTGCATTGTTTTGCCAAATACCTCGATGTGACTACTAAATACGGATCGAGATATGGAGTTTAGATCTGGTACATCATCTCCAAGCAACGATCTCATTCAGATAGAGTCTAGCTAACCTATCCATCTTATTGTCCTCATGCATAAGTAGAAAATAAGCAGACTTAGTCAATCGGTCCACAATGACCGAGATTGTGTCATGCCCACTACTAGTCCTTGGTAGCTTCATAACAAAATCCATTGCTATTCTCTCCCATTTCAACTTAGGAATTTCATGTTACTGCTGTAAGCCAGATGGCCTCTGATGTTCAACTTTAACCTTCAAACAAGTCAAACACCCATATACAGCTATATCTTTCTTCATATCCTGGCCACCAGTCTTAACTCGAAGGTGTGGATACCCGTGAATTTAACCACGTCAAGTCATACTTTTAGAATTGGCTAAGTATTTATATGTGTTATAGTTGTGATCTATGTGACTTTACATGTGTGTATGATTATCATTCTGATATGCGTGTTCATCTCATTTTTGAATGAGTTTGAGGTATTTGAGGATTATTTCCATTTTTGTTCACAGTGTTAGTGACAATTAAATGATTGATCATGATTTGCATGCATTGCTACATAAATATGTGGATAATTAGGTGTTGGATTAATATGGAAAGTATTTCATATGGGAAGTGAATTAGGTTCGTGAAATATGAGAGTTAGTAATGAATTTTCTAAATATAGAAAGTATTTTGGTGAAATGAAAGTTATAAATAAAAAGATAGTATATACTTTTTATGCAAAAAGGTTTACCAATTTTACCAAGGTTTTTGTAGGAATTTAAGGTAAAGTAGAAATGTATAAAGTAATAAATAATATAATATAATATATATATATAATAATATATATAGTAATATATATATATAATTATATATAGAATCGGTTAGGTAAAAAGAAAGAAAGAAAAAAAGTGAGTAGACTCTAAATACAAAACTTGTTAATAGAATAAGGAATTAAGGTTTTAGTTTTCTAAACCTTTGTAAGAAAATCCTAAAATCACTTTTTGCCTCCTTTTCTCCCCTTGGATCAGTTGAAATTTCTCCAAAGCCCTGTGGAATGAAGAAAATTTTGATCAAACAAATTGGTGTGCCATTATAGATTCATCGTTAAAATCAGGTAAGAAGGTAGGTAATGAATTTCATTCTTGTTATTAATTTTAAATCATTAACAAACATTATGATGTATCATGAGTGTTTATTATTATTCATTAATTAAGTATAATTTTGATCATAGTTAGATGCGTTTGTGGGTCGATTATGGTAGCCAATAGATGATGCGAAACGTTTCGGTATAAAACATGTTAATTAATGAGTTAGGGTTTGGCAGATTTTTGGGTCGTGTTCAACGAATGATATCTTGATGATAGAAACGAGTTAAGATGTGAATCTTATTCCTAAATTATAATTCCACGAGTATAGTTTTCAAAAAGTCCAGCCTCGAAGGTTTTTGAGGTCGGGAAGTTAGTCAAATGGTCGTAGCAAGAAAAGTTGTCAAAACAGTTAAATACGGGTCTGATTTTGGGTCAGAATTAGAGGTAAGTAAAACCCTATTTAAACTTATAATTAATGTGTAGCCAAAACCAGAAGTCACGTCTTTATGTCTATTAACATGCACCACCAAAAATTTAGCTTTTGATTAGTTGTCTAAGTATGGTTAGCAAGGTCAAACATTTTAGTGCACGTTCAGATCCGAATCTGGGTACTTTTGAGTTGGGAATTTATTTGAGAAATTTGCACATGTGAATAGCTTTTGGGGAATATGAGGTAGTTAGTAAACACCTAAGTGTACATAGGTAATTTATTTGAGAATTTATTAGGTTCGGTAGATAAGGGTTGAAAGTTAGAAAAGTAACACTAAAATTCAGCATTTTTTGGGGTAAAATGTAGTTTAAATAGACTTTATAGTAAATGGAGATGTTAAAGTCGGGCATGGTGTCGGGGTGACCCATGGAGGTATGTAAACCCCTTAGACATCCATCATATAATTGTTGCATATACTTAAGCATTTGGCTTAGTTGCGTGTAACACGTTTATATTTTATTGTGTAGTTTTGTGTTAGGAAATATGGGAAGCTGCATTGAACATCAGGTGAGTTTCATAGTCCTTCTTTTTTCATACGTTGTTTTTTAAATGGGATTGAAATGATGCAAATGGTTTATGAAAATATTTAATGCTGTGATTATTTGGTTTCATTGGTGCATGGACATTTATGGGCTATTATATGATCTGTTCTAAATGCTTTATTTTTATGTGTATCAGAGGGAAACGTTCCTACCATACCCATTGCTGTGTGATTAGGATCGAGGGTACCGTTCCCAACCCATTACTGTATGATTCCGGTCGGAGGGTTAAGTTTCTACCCATTACTGTATGATTCCGATCGGAGGGTACCCATTTCAGTGTGGTATTTTGGTGTGACTTGGATCGTAGGACACGTATCGTCCTGATTGTGGTTGTTTTGTACGTATGCATGTTAGCTTGTATAATAGTTACCCTAACTGTCCTGCCATGTTCTGTTTTATTAATCACAGTAACTGATTGAAAGTTTGAATTGTGTGTCGTAAACCTATGACTCTTACCAACCTTTGTGTTGACATTTTTAAGCATCATTTTCAGGTGAGCCTCGTGAGGATATTGAAGTTAGGAAGCGTGGCTAGTGAGACCGTAGGGTTGCATGCGGAGTTTAACTCCTAGCTTCTATTTTATTTTATTTTTTTCTTCGCACTTGGATTTGTTGAACATATGTTTTAGTTATTTGAGATATTGCATATGTCTTTGTATTGCGTGACACTTACCTTCAATACAATACCCGCCGTGATAATTTTGTTATGCTCGTGTTGGGTATTTCAATGACACTTTGTGTCCATACTAACCTTTGTTTCTTTTATTCATTGTAGTTGCTCCTATATAGACACTATTGGTGTGTGATGATGATATCATCTTATTATGTCTCTTGTTTTCGCTTTGGCGAAGTTGACAGTTGGTATCAGAGCCTTTGTTATAAAGAAGTATATGGTATTTTATGGCCTAAGGTGTTAGTAAATATAACTATTATACTTTCCCACTAAATATATAGCTTTTATTATCTTATTTTTTCTAACTTTTTATAGCTAATTTTGTCTACTATTATCTAATATGGTATATATTACTTCCTTACTATTTATAGCTATGTCTCCCCTCATATGTAAGAAGTTTCGCTAGGAAACCATTTTCCCAATTGAACTTAAGCACTATAGAGATCCAAAAGAGGAGCCAATTAAGAAGGAGCCTCTTATGAAACTAAAGAAGATAGGGTAGTTGATTGCTTGTCGAATGCTCGTAGTAGGCATGGACCCGGGGAGTCGGGTGACTCTTGAGAAGGCAAAGTCAAACCCAAGTGAGGCCCAGCATAAGTTTATTCTGACTTTTACCTCATCACGATGGTATTGATTATTTCTTTCGGACATTTGCGAATTTTTGGAGGTGCTAGCGAGACTTTTCGATCCTTTATGTCGTTCGATTTTAATCTTTATATAAGTAAGTAATATCTTTGATGGAGCATCCCTTTCTGTATTATAATGGAGTGGGTTAAAAGATGTGCAGTGTGGTATATGTTCATATATGTCGTTATTAGTTGAGATGTGTAAGTCTAGGGAAGAAAGTATAACTGTGTGAAAGGATGCAATTATATTATGTGGCCCAGACATAATTATAAAGGCATCACACATGTGTACTTGTGACCATAGAAGGCATTGATTGTGTATGTTTGTTATTTATAGTGTAAAATATTGTTATATGTTGTTTAATGATAAACCTTATAATATAGTTAGAGAATTTCTGTCTTCTAACTAAAGAGCGATTTGTGGGGCTTAGTTGCGTAGTCAACAAGTTTCTTTTCTACCTAACGGTTATGAATATCTTTGATACCTTTTATTACTATTATGACTATTGAGTAGATCGATTGATCGATTATTTGTTAGGAATCCTAACTTTAAGTTTAGCATCCCTTCATGGCACTATGTTAGTACGGATGTTCTATCTTTCCTATCTGACGTCTTGATGTATATTGTTTGCTCGGATCCGCTCCTTTGGATATAGGTGCGTTTCACTAGTTCTTTCGTTGCATCGATTACTCGAATGAGTATCAAAATTTTCTTTTAAGCACTAATTGTTCCTAACATATTGTGCGGATCATTACTCTGTTATAAATATATATATTATAAATATATAAATATATATATATATAATATATATATTATCCCTTTGGCTTTTGTAACATGTTTGCGGCATGTTAGTACCTAGACGCTTTTCAGTGGTTGTTCTTGTATTTTGATCGTTAGTACGGATGAGTCATTACGTTCTCGTTTGGTCGATAATGTTTGCATTGAATTTCTCAGAGGAGAGAAAAGCCAAATTCTGAGAAGCAGAGTTGGAACCTGAAGACCTTTTCAACTCATCTTCATAAACCCTAAGATTGTTGTAAAGGTCATCAATATCAATCTCATCAATGTCTGGCTTATTTCTCATGATGAGGGCAATCTGATTCCATGAAGAAGGAAGACTTCTAAGGAACTTCTGGTTGATATCTTCCTTTGATATTGGAGCACCATGAACCTCCAATTGACTTATCAGTTTTTGGAACCTATCATAAGCTTTGTCCAAGCTTTCATTTGATGCAGTAGAAAAATTTTCAAACTGATGTTTTAGAACATTTTTCTGCATCTTCTTGGATTCTACATTACCACCAAACCTCGATTTGATTGCCTCCCAGAGTGATTTAGCATCTGCAACATTGTGAAACTTGAGGAGGTATTCATCAGGTATTGCTAAAAGCAAGATGCTTTTAACTCTTTCCTGATTCCTTCTAGCAGCCAGTTGTTTGGCAGTCTTAGGAGCAGGAGGAGCAGATGTTTCTCCAGTTGGTGCAGGCTCTTCTTCTAGATCTCCATTGACAATAACATCCCATAGGTTATGGTCTGTATGACAGATATATTGTCGCATTCTCATGCTCCAAATATCGTACTCTCCCTTCCTGATGATAGGGATCTTCATTGCAGTGATTGTGGGTGGAGGAATGTCTTGTTCTGCCATCTTACAATTGAGTTCTTCTTATTCAGAGTTTCCACACAAGCTCTGATACCACTTGTTGGATCGTTTTACTGAATAGATCTTAACCTTCAGCTTGCAAAGAGTTTGCTCCTTTAGATAATTCTAAAGCAACAATAATGAAACACTGAGTAAACACTATTGATTATGCGGAATCTAATCAATAATGCTAAGAAGAACAATATTGAATATCACAAAAGAACTTTTATATTAAACCTTGAATCTGCCTAGGTTACAGATTACAAACTATGATTACTATTCGATCTCTATGATCTGTGTAGAACTATATCTACTAACTATGCCTAGGGTTCCTTTTATAGACTAAGGAAACCCTAATGGGCTTTACAAAACGCGTATAAAGATCATGCATATCCTTTCCTAAGATATCTCATGCATATCTCATAAACGGTACTAACTACTTTATACTAACGGTACTAACTAACTGATTAGTACTTAACACTTTGTACTGTCAGTACTAATTACAACTAGCGGTACTAAGTAATATAACTAGCGGTACTAAGTCAGGAATGCATAATTCCCAACAATCCTCCCCTAAACATGATTGTTGAACTTGTTTAACTTCATGTTTCTTCAGTTTACTCTTCTTGAACTCTTGGAGGATGTATCCAAACACTCTAACAAATCTTGATCTTGATCTTTGATATTTTTGATATCTTCAGCTATCCATCTTTATCAGCAACAAGTCTTCTCAACAACACAACAACATCCAACTAAGTTGGCTTTGTAGTTTTTGGCAAACTACCAGCCATTAACGGATTTGATATTCCTTTACCAATAGCCGTTTACTCTGGGATAGCCAATTCTTCATTGTAAACAACAAGGTGATTTGATAACCTTATAGTTTTAATAAACTATCAACTATCAACGGATTTGATTTGTCTTTACCAAAAGCCGTTTGCTTTTGGACTAGTCAATGCTTCATTGCCATAACATGGTGCATTGATAACCATATAGTTTTTAGCAAACTATCAGCTATCAACAGATTTGAGATGTCTTTACCAGGAACTGTTTGATCATGGACTAGCCAACTCTTTACTATGAAGCAAGGTGAGTTGAGAACCCTACAATTTTTGGTAAATTGTCAACCATAAACGGATTTAAGAAGTCTTTACCACAAGTCGTTTGCTTATGCGCTTGCCAGTTCTTATGCCTTTTAAGCATGGTGAACTGATGACCATTTGTTGTGTGGTCTTTGAACCAACACTCAAGGATCCTTCTCATCTCCATCAGAGTCTTTAGGTTCTAACTCTACAATCTGCTTCTTGACAAATCTAATCACTTCTAAAGCCATAGTACTGTCTTCTTTAGTTTCTAACTTCAACTCTATCAATTGTGATAGCACTTCCTTTTTCAAAGGATACTTATTCTCTACAAGCATATAAATGACTAATCCTTCATCAGTCATTATAGTGTGTACCCCTGAAGAACTATGTAGCTTCCAACTCACTATCTTCCAACTTTGCTGTGCATTCCAAAACTCATCATTATCACTTTGATTGAACATGATCATCAAATCTCCCCAAAGTATTTTGTCAAATCCCTCAGGTGTCTCATCTTGGTATCTGTTCATCACAAGTTGATATATATCACAGATGTCATCTCTATCAAGTATGGAGAGCACTGCCATCAAGGTACTGAAGTATCTTCTTTGTCTATTACTTCTAATCACCACATTAAGATAAACATCTTCTATCTCCTCAGTCTCATCATGCTGTGGTTTGGTTGTAAGATACTCAGATCTCCATTCTATGATAGGATACTTCTTGTCAAGTATCTCATAATCCACTTCCTTATCCTCATCAGGAGCTATAGTTAAACACAATCTTAGCTCTTCATCATCTTTAGAAGTGAACTTTCTTTTCTTAGACTTCATCTTCTTCCTTTTACCAAGCTTTCTTTTTCTAGTTCCTTCCTCTTCTTTAATTTCTCCCTTGACACTGTCATCTTTCTTTACTCTCTTCTTAGAAGCATCAGCAGCTTGTTCATTCATCTCCTTGATCACCTTTTCATCTTCAGCAGAACCAATAGCAATGAAACTATCATCAGACCTTTTTATCTTTTCATACAAAACTTGTATTTCATCAAAACTCTTGGTCTTCAGATCAGAATGCTTCTTGCCTCCAACATGCTTCAAATATGTCATCATTTGGTTTCTAAGCTAATTTCTTAAAGGAGGTTTATTTCTGATAGCTTCAGATCTTTGTTGAGCAAGAAATCTTCTTTGGGCAGCAATGGTGTCATGAAGAAATTTGGTTCTCTGCTCAATAGTATACATCTCTCTCTCTCTTCCTCTTGAAGTTTTTTAGCAAGTATCTTGTCAGCATTAAGTCTTGCCTGAATGAAATCATATTCATTAGAGAGTGCAGCCTTTGTAGCTTCTTCCTCAGCCAACCTTTTCTTCTCCTCTTTAGCTTCCTACTCCTCTTGAACCTTTTTGGCTACCTCTTCATCATTAGCAAGTTGTTTAAATTTCTTTTCAGCTTCAGTAATGCCTTCTAATTTAGTATCAGATTCATCTTCCTCTTTAATCCTCTTTTTGCCTTTATCTTTTAGATTAATCTTGGGAAGAGGTCTCAAAGTCAATATTGATCTTGTTGAAGTAGACCTTGGTCTCTCAGTCTCCTCAACATTCCTAATCTCTACTCCTTTTTCCTTTCCCTTGAGCTTCTCCTTGTTCTGACTCATTATAATAAGGACCTGTGCAATGGTCTCATCATCACCAAAGACTGTTGGAGTAGGTGTTGTTAGAGTAGGTGTTGAAGTAGGTGTTGGAGCTGTTTGAGTAGCACATTTCCCTTTATTTTGATTAGCAGTACCTTCACCTTGCCTATCGGTACTAACTTTTGTACTGTCGGTACCTCCATCTTCCTTGTCGGTACCTTCATTTCCTTTGTCGGTATGTTTATTTCCCTTGTTGGTACCTTATCCTCAGTCTCCATATAGTCCAATGTATCATCCGCATCCACAAAATCATCAAGATCATCAAAGGCTAGATCTTTAGCAAAATGTTCACCTTGAAATTTTGACAGGATTTCTCCTGTTGGATACTACTCAGGTGTACCCCTTTTTCTTCAAAGAAGTATTCCTTGCCAATCTTGTCTTCATCCAGGTTTTGTGATGTGTGATAAGTGGTTTGACTCCTTTCTTTAGCTTCTTGACTTGAGCCTTCAAATCTTTAATTTCTTTAGCCTGAGCTGTGACTTGTTTGCATAAAGACACATAAAGGTCAAATACACTTTGGAGTGTCAGACCATCCTCATTCCCTGATAGGGATGCATCATTGGATGACTGACCTCCATGATTTCCACCAGAACCCTCTGGAATAGAATCAGAAATATGAGTAGTAGGTGAAGGTCTGGGAGATGGGTCAGGTTCTATCTGAGGTTGGTCTTCACTTAGGTGATGAGGAGAAGGTATGGGTGGGGAGTCAGATGGTCTCTCTGAAGCATCACCCTCATCCTCTGTTTGTTGAACCAACATGGAATCAAATAAAGGTGTAACTTTCCCTGAAAAATTCTTACCCTTTTTAACCATAAATGTCAAGACCTTTTTAGTTAGGGTTGGGACTGGAAAGTGGTCCAAGGGGACAGGTACATCTTTTAACTGATTGCTCAAAAATATTTGTAAAAATCTTGGATACATTACAAACTTCTTAGTTGCATCCAAGTGTCGTATCATGCCACCAAAAATTAATTTTGAAAAATTGTATTTCTGATTAGTGACTAAACAAATTACAGCTGTGGCAATATTAGTGGGAATTTGATCCCAAGAGGTGCTTTTAGAACTAATACAATGATTCATGGTATGAAAAAGAAATTTCCATTGGGGTGAAAAGAGGGCTTTGTTAAAAGTTAAAGTATTCAGGTCTCCCTCATACCCCATTAGCTGAATATTATCAAATATAGCCTGATTATTCAAAGAATCTATCCCATCAGCATCATCAAAAAGAAGATCACTTCTTATTGATGCCTCTGAGATAGTTACAGGCTTGCCAGCAACTGTGGCATCTATATAACTAATGTTGTTGACTGTTCTAGACTTAGCAGTCGTCCAAAACTGTTCAACAAACGAAGTTGAGACTATGGGACTTACAGTGAGTGCATAATAAATTGAACTGCGTGTGAGAAAGTCCATAATCTGATGAAACTCTGTATTCCCATCCGTCTTTTCCAAATAGGCCACCATATTGTGCTTAGGACAGAATTCCAAACCAGCCATCGTGTATTTGATTTTGGTAATCGTCGGTGATGAATGATTAGGGTTTGTTAATTGAAAGCGATTAAGAGAGCGAAGAAGGATCAATCGTGTAATTGAGATAGGTATTTATAGTAGTAGCATCCCCAATGGCGAAGAAACCGCCAAAAATTACACTTTAGACCCCTACCGGTATTTTCGCTAACGGCTTTATAGCGGTACAAACTTTGCCTGTCGGTACTAACTTTAAGCCTGTCGGTACTAACTTTTGTTAACCAAAAATCGAACAAGTTTGTCAACAAAAATTCTTCAGTACCATCCATATCTCTCTCTAATGACTCTCTAGAACCCAATTAACTGAATGAAAGACATCACCATTGGCCAAATCTGTCTGCTCACATAACATTCTATACAAATTGTACACCAAATCATCTTGCCTCCCCTCAATTGTAGCTACAGATTCAATAATCCAATGCTAACCACCAAAAAGTTAAATCTTGTGACATCAAATCCTTTGGTGAGAAGGTCTGCAACATTAGAATCTGTGTGAATCTTGATAACACTTATAGTGCTCTCATTATCAATATGGATTTTGGTGTTCATGAAATTGAAACCATAATCCATCATCTGATTCTGTATCCATAATACTTGCCCACAACAGTTAGCAGCTGTAACATATTCTGCCTCAGTAGTAGAATTTGCCACAATAGTCTGCTTCTTGCATTGCCAAGATATCAATCTTCTACCAAGAAATTAACATCCACCTATTGTTGATTTTCTGTCAAGGCTGGCTCCTCCATAATCACTATCTGCGTAAGCTTCAAGTTCAAAAGGTGATCCCTAGGATACCATAAACTTAATTTAGGTTGATGTTTGAGGTACCTAAAAATCCTTTTTACTGCATTTAAGTGTGACGCTTTTAGAGTGACTTGAAATCTAGCATAGGCACAAACAGCAAACATGATGTCTGACCTTGATGCAGTTAAATACATTAGAGAGCCAATCATAGACCTATAGACATGTACATGTACATCTACGCCATCTTCATCCTTGACCAGTGGTTTATTAGACTCAATAGGAGTAGTAGCTGTTTTGATGGACAAAAAATCAAACTTCTTTAAGATGTCAGCTACATACTTATCCTGACTAATAAAGATTCCATCAGGTTGTTGCTTTACTTGAAGTCTCAAAAAGAATGTGAGTTCACCCATGGAACTCATCTGGAATCTTTTATGCATACATTCTTTAAACTTTGTACACATAGACTTCTTTGTAGAACCAAAAATAATGTCATCCACATACACTTGGACTAACATAATGTCACTCTTTTTCTTCTTGATAAACAATGTTTTGTCTATGGTACCTCTTCTGAAACCATTTTCCACCAGAAAAGAAGAAAGTGTCTCATACCAAGCTCTAGGAGCTTGATGTAGACCATAAAGAGCTTTGATCACCTTATAGACTTTGTTTGGATGAGCATGATCAACAAAGCCTGGAGGTTGATGAACATACACCTCTTCTTCAATAGTACCATAGATAAATGCACTTTTAACATCCATTTAGTAAATAGTAAATCCCATGTATGATGCAAAGGCTAAAATTAACCTAATCGCCTCAATTCTGGCAACAGGTACAAAAACTTCATCATAATCTATACCTTCCTCCTGTCTAAACCCTTGTACTACAAGCCGTGCTTTGTTTTTCACAACAATACTTCTCTCATCCCTTTTAATCCTGAAGACCCACTTTGTGCCAATTACCTTTTTCCCAAATGGCAATCAACAAGTACCCAAACCTTCTATAGTTTGAACTGAAGCAATTCCTCTTGCATTGCTTCAACCCATCTTTCATCTTGTAAGGCTTGTGATATAGTCTTGGGTTCTTCTTGAGAGAGAAAACATGCAAACAAACAATTCTGATGATCCTTGTGATTTGTTCTGTTCTGTTTGTGAATATAACTTACCAAGGCTTGTTTTGTACTGCAGAAACCTTTGAATCTTCCCTCTTGTTTGAACTGCTGATGTAGGATCTCCTAGAATTTGTCCTTTTGGATGATCCTTATGAATTCTGAGTGTGGGAATAGGACTAACAGCAATGGTGTTATCCATGTTGTTGAAATCAGCCACTGCACCCACATCTTCATCATCATCATCATAAGCTCCATTGAATATTCCATCATTTGGGAGAGTATCAGAAGCATCTTCCAAGTCAGGCATATTTGGATCAATGGGTAAATCAGCATTAGGGAGAGTAGATGCATCAATAGGTATTTTTCCTCCAAGATAAACAAATGATGATTCACCAGCATTTGTCCCTGTGGGAGTACTAGCAATACTAACAGATGGCCTATCAGTACTAACAAATGGCCTATCAGTACTAACAGATGGCCTATCAGTACTAACAGATTGCCTATCAGTACTAAGTATGTTAGTACTGGTAGCCTGAGCTGCCTTCTTTTGAGATGCAATTCTCCTCTTTTCTTCCTCAAAGGCTTGTCTTGAAACATTCATCCATAGCTTTAGCAGCCATTCTTGATAACCCATCTTCCTCAAGTCATCTGCATGTCTTGTTCCCTTTCATTCATCTGATGTTGTTCTTCCTTGTCTAGCAGCATCATTTGTATCTGTACAACATTGTCCTTTAGGAGAACTATTCAGAAGGTTTTCATGTGCAGTCTGGTAGGAACATCTTCTCTTGGGACTTGACCTATGAGGTTGTGTGAAACAGTATGTATTCTGAGTAGTCCTTTATCCTTTTCCTGATGAACCTGCAAATAAGAAATCATATGTTCCGTGCATCCACAGTTAACCTGATTTCTACACTAACCGAATATAGTTCATTGAATTGTTGAGAAAAAACAAGATCAAACATCCGAATTAGGACCAGTTCCTGTCACATTGGTTTGATCTCAAGAAAATTGATGTGCAAATTCTCTCTACCCTTTTGGTCCATTTGTTTTATATACTCAAAAGGCATTACTAGAGGTAAAAAGCTATCCAAGCAAAATCCCCTTCATTCAATTTCCCATCAAATTGCCTCAATGAATCTAAGGTGTTTGAAAATGTCACATGGGCAACCCAAAAGGTCTCATAAAACAATACGGTGTTACCTATTAATAGTCTCATAAGGTGTCTTATTTTGAGTTTGGTTACGAATACCCTCTTTAGTACATAGCAGGTCAGTATTACTGCCTCTGCCCAAAATGGGATAGTTAAAGTGAGTCTGCTAACATAGTTCTAGCTGCCCTCAATTAGGTCCTGTTTTTTTTCTTTCTACAACACCATTCTACTTTCGAGAGTTCTAAGGCCACACTCATGAAAGTAGCACTAAACTCCCTTTTTATTTCCTTCTTACACATAATTCATTCATACCAGGTTTTCTTAAACTCTATCCTATTATCACATCTAATGATTTTATGATTCAATTAGTTTTCTAACCTATGATACGATTACTAAGGATAGTTCAGATGTTCATCCTTGTAGCTATTGAAAATCCCAACTAAAACTGCTAGAAATCACAGTCCCAAC
This sequence comes from Tanacetum coccineum, assembly GCA_026074375.1. Classification (NCBI taxonomy): domain Eukaryota; kingdom Viridiplantae; phylum Streptophyta; class Magnoliopsida; order Asterales; family Asteraceae; genus Tanacetum; species Tanacetum coccineum. The sequence goes on from BQNB010061944.1 coordinate 24,408, forward strand.
CAAGCAGTACCTTTCTTGTTAATTACTTTCTACAGAGACAGGACCCAAATAATCCATATGAAGTACATCTAAGAGGTCTTTTTTGATGATTCTTCGAACTTGGCCTTATATGAGGGCCTTTGTTTTCTTACCTTCTGCAGGCAACACAAGTGTGATCATTCACAAAAACTTTTGAAGGTAAACCTCTAACTAGGAGACCTTTAACAAGTTTGTTTATATTTTTGAAAATCACATGACCTAATCTCCCTGTGCCATTAAACAAATTAGACTCATCTTCTCTGCTGTGCCATTTGCATATACACAATTTAAAACCTCCAGAGGGAACAATGTCTTTAAAATCCAAGCTGTACACATCATCCTTTCTATGAGCTCTAATTACAACTTGACTTTCATCAAGAAAGCTTAAAGCTAGGAGACAAGATAAGCATTCAGACTCAGTAACAGACACTATTTTCTTGTCACACATTTGGAGACAGAGAAAAGGTTAAACTTAAGTTTTCTATAAAGAGAACATCATCAAAATCTAAATTAAGCAGTCTTGATTTACCTTTTACCCGTTATTTACCATCGCTTCCTTTAGGATCACTTCCAAAAGCAAAAAGCCTCCATTGAAATCATCGATATCTGAAAGATAAGCATTGTTGCCAGTCATATGGCTATAGAGCAACCCTATCCACCACTGCATGATCCTGTAACAAGATCTCTAGATTGCCCTGCACAAAAAGTAAGAGAATTAGTATCTCTTAGGGACCCAAGCCATTACAGACTTAGAAATCCCTTTTGGGTCAACATACTCAACCTTCTTGAGCATGAATGATCCACTGTCTTTGGACACATGATCCCAAGTAATTTTCCTCCCCTTATGCCTCCATACCCACATTAACTTTTTAAGGTCAGTATACATCTTATCCTTACCAGTATTAACTACTGCTCTTATCCCAGCGGTAGTCATACTTTTTGAACCCCAAAAGTTTAACATCTGTTTTAAGTTCCTTTGGGTCTAAAAGCTGGTTTGTGTAGTAAGATCCTCTTTATAGGTGAATAGATGGCCTCTTGGTCCTTACATTGTCCATTCTTTGGTAAATTGGTCTAATAGCACACCACTAATTTGTGCTATTTTTAGGGCAAATGGTCTAACAGTACTAACAGGCCTAGCAGTACTAACTGGCCTAGCAGTACTAACTGGCCTAGCAGTACTAACTGGCCTAGCAGTACTAACTGTGTAAACTGCTCTTTTCTCATTTTGCTTAACAGGAGTAATCAAACCTGTTCTTGTTAGAACTCCTGATGGGACAAAAGTCTTTCTTAAATGAGGGTATTTCAATTTATTTGAAATTTTTTGATGATTAACCCTTTTAGCATTATCCCATACTGGTTTGTTCACCCTTGGACCAGTATTGACCACATTTTTCAACTTAGGCTCTTGACTCTTTTTGTCATGAAAATTACAATCTTTAATCAAATGGTCAGTACTTTTACAAACAAAGCAAGCTTTTATTTTCTTAAATCCAATTCCTTGTTTCTGAAAAGTTTGACCAATTTTATCAACTCTAGGTTTAACTGTCTGAGATTCATTAGTCTTAACAGGACTAACTGTTTGCACTTCAGACACATCATCCTCATCATCTGAGTTCTAATCCTCAATGATAACTTTATCTCTGTTAACTGATTCATAGACTATCTTAGGTTTTTGAGTATTTACTTCATTTGTTTTACATATAGTCTCACTTGTTTTAGTATTAAGATTAGTTGTTTTTGACTCAATGATTTTCTTCCTAATGGCATATTCATCTAAACCTGCAAATGATATGTCAGCTCTTGGGGTTAAGAAGTTCCTTGTTATAGGAGGGGGAACAGCATGATACCCATCTGCTTTGGAAGACCTATCATTAGCTGGTGTGGACTCTTCATCACTAGATCTGATATCAAAAACACTCAAACTAATCTCACTATCAGTTTCAGAATTGTTACTCATTTCATTTAATTATGTGCCATATCCTAAACCAGTTTTATCTCTAGCACTCATTTGACTGTTGAGTAATTCATCTAGATTCTTGGATGATTCTTCCCATTTTTCTATCTTAAGTTTCAACTCATCTCTTTCCTTAACAACTTTTTCTAACTCTGTGTTAAGGTTGTTAATTTTTATTTCTCTACACTTAAGCTCATAGTTTTGAAACTCATATTTTTCTCCCCAAGCCAGTTCATTCTTTTCATGTCCAAGAATTCTAGATTCTAGAGATTCTAAAGCTAACTCATAACCTTGAATTTCTAGTCTGGCTCTGCTGTGTTTTTCTCTTATCACACATAATTCTTTTGAAGATTTTAAAAAGATCAAGACCATTGTTTAAACATTTTTTTTGTACCTCACGTCAAAAACTTTATGAAGCTTGAAGAGGGAGATTGCCATCCAAAGCATAGTTGACTGGTTTCTACTTCAAGAAGTCATTGCTCCAGTTCAAATCATCGTAGACCATCCTGAGCCACTTAGTGCCTGTGATGAAGATTCATTTGTTGGTGCATTGGTCCTGCCATTGTCACCATAAGATCTTCTCCTTTGATTCCTTCCAGATCTACATTCTCTAGTAAAGTGCCCTTTTCTGTGACAGTTGTAGCACTCAATCTTTGACTTATCAAGAGAAACAGATCATTTTTCCTTGAAATCCATGTTCCTTCCTGTCCTCTGAATGAACTTCTTTACTTTGACAGTCAACATAGCCACCTGCCATCGAAGACCAATTCCTCCAAATTCAATCTCCTTCAATCTGCTGAAAATCTTATTCTCAACATGAGGACTGGTTTGTTGTGTTATTGCAAAAACGAGTAAGCACATCATAGCACATGGAGTAGATAAAACTTGACTAGTTCCTCCAGCATTACTAACCCCAAAATCTCCACTGGTAGTACTAACTTCATTAGTACATGCTAGTAATCTCAGAATAAAGAAAATGCAGTTCTGAGAGGTAGAATGGAACTTGAAGACCTTTTCACTCACCTCGTAAACCCTAAGGTTGTTGTAAGCATGCAATATCAATCTCATCAATGTCGCTGGCTTATTCTCATGATAGAGTATTATGATTCCATGAGAAGAAGACTTCTTAGGAACTTCTGGTTGATATCTTCTTGGTGATATTGAGCAACCCAGAACCTCTAATTACTTATGAGTATTGGAAACCTATCATAAGCCTTGTCCAAACTTTTCATTTTGATAAGCGTTGAAAAATTTTCACAACATATGTTTTAGAACATTTTTCTGCATCTTCTTGGATTCTTCTTACCTCTAAACCTTGATTTTGATTGCTTCCAGAGTGATTTAGACATCTGCAACATTGTGAAACTTTGATGAGGTATTCATCAGGTATAGCTAAAAGCAAGATGCTCTTAACTCTTTCCTGATTCCTTTAGCAGCCAGTTGTTTAGCAGTCTTAGGAGTAGGAGGAGCAGATGTTTCTCAAGTTGGTGCAGGCTCTTCTTCTAGATCTCCATTGACAATAACATCCCATAGGTTATGGTTTGTGTGACAGATATATTGTCGCATTCTCATGCTCCAAATATCGTATTCACCCTTCCTGGTGATAGGAATCTTCATTGCTGTGATAGTGGTGGAGGAATGTCTTGTTCTGCCATCTTGCAATTGAGTCCTTCTTATTCAAAGTTTCCACACAAGCTCTGATACCACTTGTTGGATCATTTTACTGAATAGATCTTAACCTTTAGCTCGCAAAGAGTTTGCTCCTTTAGATAATATCTAAAAGCAACAATAATGAAACACTAAGTAAAACTATTGATTATCGCGGAATCTAATCAATAATGCTAAGAAGAACAATATAATATCACAAAAAGAACTATTTATATTAAACCTTGAATCTGCCTAGTTACAGATTACAAGCTATGATTACTAATTTTCAATCTCTATGAACTGGTCGACTATATCTACTAAACCTATGCCTAGGGTTCCTTTTTATAAACTAAGGAAACCCTAATGGGCTTTAAACAAAACGCGTTATAAATATCATTAGCCCCACGTTTTTACCGATTTACAAATGCTTTATACTTTGGGGTGAGAAACATTGTTTGCTTTTTAAATTGGACACAAGTTCTTTACGCGAGTTTTACATGTTTATGTGTTGCCTAAGTTGCTTACAAACCCACTACTGCCTGAATTATCATGAACTGTTAATTTCTCGACCGGAGGACCGGTTGAGGGAGCGCGAGTGAGTAAATAGATCTATTGGGACTAATTATCCCTATCCGGGTGAGTAGCGCTCACTGTTCGAGTTTGCCAAGAACAAACGGGTATATGTCATGTCGATGTGCTTTGGTTTGGGACACCGGTTAAGGGCAGGAATACTATGTGACAGGATGTAACATGCCCTGTTGATTATTAGCTTCAGTGTCATGAGCTTAGTGCAACAGTAAATACTTTTTATGTGATGTTGTATCTGTTATAGTAGTCGCATACGTTTTGAAATCTTGTGGTCCACTCTTGTATTAACTTAAACCTATGAATTCACCAACATTATGTTGACGTTTTAAACATGTTTTCTCAGGTGCTTAGCTTGGATTGATTCTTGATGCTAAATGGAGTCTATGTGCTATGTGACTTTGCCAATTTCAAGACTTATCTATTATATACTCGTTGTCATTATCAAAACTTTGTTATGCTTCCGCTACATTTAACTCTCTTATGACCGGTTGTAAAACTTAAATTTATTTTCTTTGATGCAACGAGTAAACTTTTTCAAACGTCCATGATTAGTGGTCGTTCTTTATTGCTTTGTGTTCGGATTGTTATGATGTCACGCCCTTGGACACGTATTCCGTCCAGGCCCCATCTGGGGGTGTGACAGAAATGGCTGGACATTCTCAAAAATGGCATAATGGAACATCTAGATCAAGAAGTACTGAAACTTCTGACGGATTGGCAGCTATACAAGCACAACTGAACAATCTTGGAAGAGAGATCAAGAAAGTGAATGAAAAAGTCTATGTTGCTCAAGTTGGATGCGAACAATGCAAAGGACCCCATTACACCAAAGATTGCCCACTAAAAGAAGAAGGGAAAACCCTAAAAGAAGCTTACTACACACAATTTGGTGGACCTTTTCCAGGAGGGGGATATAGAGCAGCAGCTCTGGGATTCTATCAAAGAAACAATACAAATCCTTCGTACCAAGAATGAAGGCAGTCTATGGAAGATACCCTGAGCAAATTCATGAGTGAATCGGCAAAAAGACACAAAGAAAACTCCAATTTGATTAAAGAAATCTAAGCTTCGACGGATGCTGCCATTCGAAACCAAGGAGCGTCTATTAAAACTTTGGAAATCCAAATCGGGAAAATAAGCAAGGTACTACAGGAAAGAGGATTTGGAAGTCTACCTAGCTCTACTGAAACAAACCCGAGAGATCAAGTCAAGTCAATTTCAACTACAATTGAAGTTGATTCATACCCGATACACCGTATTGGATCTTCCTAATACGTCGAACACTAATGTACAAAACAAGACAAACGACGATTCCATTTCCAAGTCGTTTAAATGGTTACTACTATGAAGAAAAGAAGGGATCATATGGACCGCAATTCTCAGAAGCTTACTCTGAAGCTTCACATATCAATAATTCCATACCCAGAAAGGAGAAAGACCCAGGGAGTTTCACTTTACCTTGCTTTATTAATAATGTATGCTTTGGTAATGCACTTGTTGACTTAGGAGCTAGTGTTAGTGTTATGCCTTTCTCGACCTACCTTAACTTAGGATTAGGCGAATTAGCTCACACTAAGTTAACAATTGAATTAGCATATAGGACAGTGAAATATCCAACAGGAATAGCTAAAAATGTACTAATAGGAATTGGTAATGCTAAAAACGTACTAGTAGGAATTGGTAAATTTACTTTCCCTATAGACTTTATAATTCTAGATATGCCCGAGGATATCAAAGTGCCCTTGATCCTTGGAAGACCATTTTTGTCTACCGCCCATGCTAAGATTGATGTTTACAAAAGAAAGATTACTTTAAGGGTCAGGGAAGAAAGGATTGTTTTCACAAGTGTTAAACCTGCTAGTAGTTTAATTAAGAGGGTCTACATGCTAAGTTTGAGAGAAAGAATGGAACTTGATTTAGAAGCTAGGCTAATGGGAGAGACTTTGGTGTTAAATAGATCATTAGACCCTTTCTTGGAAGATTACATTGAATTAAATGATCTAAATGAACCATTTGAGCTTAGGAGAAATCAAGGAGATGATTTGATGCCCACCATTGAGGAAAATGGTAGGTAATTGAGGAATTCTAGAACTAGTTTGAAGATATCGTTAGAATTGATGATTACCCTAGTTATTGCGACTATGATAAGAAGATCCATATAGATTGTGCTCACAACTTAAAGTTTTCTTGCATGATAGGATTTGAATTTACACACGCTAACTTCTTCCCATTATTGTATGTCAATGTGATGTCCAAAAAGTTTCATAATTCTATAATGAAAGAGAAGATGGTGTACAAAGGGAATAATGTTGTAGGAGCTTTAATGAATGTGCCTATTTTTGTTGGAACCTTTTCTGTTGTGACGGATTTTGCAGTTTTAGAAGATATGGATGCTTATCGTGATGAAGGAATGGGCGATGTTATTTTTGGCGAACCATTTTTAAGAGAAGTTGGAATTAAAGCAAGACGGTTCGAAGGGATAATTACCATTTACAATGGTGATGATGAAGTAACTTACCAAATGGTGCGATCACATCCGAGGTTTAAACACCATACTAATGAGCAATGCAACAAGATTCCACCATTACTGAAGGTAAGTGAGAAAGATGAGAAGAATGGAATCTCGCATGCATACCAAAAGCTTAAAGGGTTCTACAAAGGAGTATTGAATTTAGGACCCGATTACATCCGAGATGAGAAGACGGAAGAATGGCTCACACGCGGGCACATTAGCGTGCATGAGATGGAATGAGTGAGAAGCTGAAGACAAGTCTAACTTAAAGACTTCGCTATAAACAAAAGTGCTTCCCGGGAGACAACCCGGATTGTTATTTAATTTTATCGAGTCTGTCTTCCCAGACATCAATACGGCGTATCCGCTCCATACCATACGGCGTATTGATTGTCTGGACGTTATCAGTCTTTACTTTTTATGCACTTTAAAAACATTATTGTCAGTTCTGTCAATACGGCGTATTCATGCACATGATACGGCGTATTCAACAGACTGACCCGTATTTAGATACTTTTTACAGGTTTCTCAATACGGCGTATTCCAGTTTATGGATACGGCGTATCGATCTCCTGTACAGTTTTGTTTAGTTTAGTTTAAATTAACCGTAGGTACCAAGATAGGAATACACGTTTTTCCTATGTTTTATACAGGACCTTGGAAGCAAAGAAATATCGACGAATATTGGTGGAGAATTTACAAATCTGGAGATCTTGAAGTGTTGGAGTCTTGAAACTTCAAGGCGGCTGTTCAACACAATCTTGCTAATAAACTCAACATGGAGAATCTACCGAGCAAATATCAGGGGAGTTTCTCATTCTAATTCTTTTTAATTCCCGTATTTAATGTTTTATCTATACAACGAGGACGTTGTATAATTCAAGTGGGGGGATGGAATTAGAATGTTTACTTGTCCTATTTTTCACACTAAAATGCTTAAATTATGCTCAAATTTAAAAAAATTTCAAGCATACTTTTGTGAAATTACTTGATACATAACCCGCACACAATAACCCTTGTTAGATATTGTGAGGATTTAACCTTATCCGTTTCCAAATGTTTACCTAAATTCCATAAAAATATGAGTGTGCCGGTGATGTAGTAGACTTTAGAACTTGGCTTGGTATATCTATTCGAGACCGCAGTGATAAGTACTATGGATTTAGATGGAGTAACTTGTTTAAATTGGTAAATTTTAGGATTACACCCAAATCGCCTTTACATGTTGCTTATTAACTAACTACACTGGTTAGTTAACCCCCGTATAAACCCTTTGTTTACTCTCACTTTAAGAGTAAGATACCCCTAGAACAACCCGTAGAGCCAATCCTTTAGGAACTACACCAATTATTTGTTTCGTTACACCTTTACACCTTAGCCTACCCTGTTAGATTAAGTTTATTTTACAGTTGCTAGTTGCTTAAAGTGTAAAGTTTGTATTTCCCGAGTCTTGTGTCAAAATTTTCTATCTTTGGTACGGTTGGAAGAATTTGCACATCGCAAATAGGAATGTATAAAGTAGTCAAAACTCATGTATTTTTACTACCAACGCAATTATTGGTACGTCCGAAGAATGAAGAATTACCGAAGGAATTATCCGGAGTTATTATGATCGTGAAGATGGTGAAATTACACCGAGTTTCGTAGTATAGTGTTAGCAAAAAAAATAGAAAAATCGCAACAAAAAAAGAGAAGGAAAGTTTGGAGATAATCGCAAGAGCTTAGACCGAAGGAATTATATGAAGGATCGATTATTCATTGATACGTCTTATAAAAGTCAACGATGTAAAAAAAAAAAATAAAAAAAAAGAAAAAAAAAAAAAGAAGAGTATTGTAGAAAGTGTAGATATCACCACTTGTCTTGTAAAAGTTTGTAAAGTATGGGATGATTGGGAAGTTGACCGTTACGGGAACGCCAACTTAGGTTGTTGTTTTTTATCAATGATCAAGACGTTTGTAAATAGTTGTGTCTTTATCATGGTAACGGTCGGGAAAAAGTGTCTAGCAACTTATATCTTGGACCTAGTCTATTTGTTTCGTAATTTTTATTTAACAACAATTTAATTCCCTTTCCTAATCATTAACCATGGGTTTTACGCGAATGAGGATGTGTACGAGCATGTATGTCTATTCCGTCGTTACGGCCATGTATGCATGTCTCAGCTGCCTTGTTGGTTTATTACTATTGGTGAAAGTTAGAAGATCCATACCCTATATTACTCTACTAGTCCTACTCTTTAGCTTATTCGAGGTGGGAGTGAGCAGTCACATGTGTCTATCCCGTCGTTACGGGTGTGTATGTGTGGTCTTTGTCGCCCTCCTGGAATATTGGTATCGATAAAGATTAGTTAGAATAATCAACTCCAAGCCCTTATAATAAAAAACCATTTTACCTTTATAAACTTGTTACTCCTTCGCTCTAGTGGTGGAGATGTGTATCCTTGCCAAGCCTATGATAGAATACTCGTCACAACCGAGCAATTGAGCGAATTAGTTACATGTTACCACATAGATTAGTTGAGTGATTTGAGTGTTTTCATCTTCCTATTTCGTGAGGTGTTTGGTTGTGTACTTGTAATAGATCAAATAAGTGCTTCAACGGAAAAATCCTTAGGGATGCATTTTCATAAACTTCTAAAGGATACTTGAGGACAAGTAGGATTCAAGTGGGGGGATATTTGATAACATCAAATAACGTCTATTTTATAGCATCATTTATCCTATGTAATTAACCCATTTTGTACAATTATTGCAAAGAATTGTTACTTAATCGTTTTTATTTTAGAATTGCAGTAATATTGGAGTACTTGGTGAAAGTTAACTAAAAGGCACGCATTCTGGAGCTTAAACGAAGATATTTTAAAGATTACTGTTCTGACGACCAATACGCCGTATCCATCAAGGAAGTTACGGCGTATCCATGCCTGCACTCACCAAAGACCACGAAGGAAACAAGATCCAATACGCCGTATCCAGGAAAGGCAATACGCCGTATTCAAGCTATATGGGAATAAAATATTTTGGAAGATATCAAACGTGGTCCCTACTCTAAGAAACTCCCAATACGCCGTATCCAACACTTTGGATACGCCATATCAAAGCCGATTGCAGACCCTATAAATAGAAAACTCAAAATGAGTTTTAGGTGTGCTAAATCATATTCTCGATACCTAAACCATAAAAGTCAATTTTCAGAGGAGAAAAAAAAGCAGAAGAGGTCGAGCAACGCGATTAATTCCATAAAAGAGGTCAAGCAACGTGATTAATTCCATAGGAAACAACTTGTAATCTCCTATACTCTTGTAATCGTTCAGTTTTTGGTATCATTCGTTAACTCGGTTAGTTTACCTTGGCTAAATTATTACTCTTGTATTATTTATGACGTTTGAAGGCTAATACCTTCGGGTATTAGCCATTATTATGAAGATCTTAATGTTTGGTTTGTTTATCTCGATTTCTTAATTTATCGTTGATTGCTTGTTTATGTTTATCAATTTATACTTGTTTACGTGCTTTTGTATGCGACCTATCATTCAACTGGATCTAGTGATACATACCAAGTAATCTAGATGCCGGGATAGCTCTCCATATAGTAATTTATACATCTAGACAAATAGGATCACAAATAACGACCTATCTTTGCCCTTAGATTGTGAGCTTAGTTGGACCTGCAGGTGACCCAAGGATCAACGAGTACGTTCTCGATTAATTGGTAAAGACTTGGTTAGTGGACTACTAGTGTACGAATTGCCATTAAGCAGTAAGTGGGTAAAGTCTCTATGAGCTAGGGTTTAACAAGATCACCATTGCTTTAATCCCTAAGATAGATTATAATCAGCAAATAAGGATGCTTTATGCGGATGCGTTTAATTGTGACAGAATTCTACGTGTCTAGGTTTAAGGAAGAAGTGCCGCCTTAATCTTAAGAATGATATGTCGCCTCATAAGTAATCATTGCACTAAATAAACAAACCAACGTTCTGATTGGATTAATAATGGTTAATACAACTTTCTTATATTTGGCTAGACCGCTCTTTTATCTTCTGTTAATTTGCTTACGTGTGTTTTAGTGTCTTGAATTGGTTTTAGTCACCACAAAACCTATGTCAGTCTCTCAGGCTGAAAACCCCCCTTATCCGTTAGATTTAGGATTAACATAGGTTTAGTATAGGTTTAGCATAGATTAGACAAACTTAGATTAGAAAAACCAAAGTATTAATAAATTGAAAGTGTTTCTCGCTATTAGTGATCGACACCCTACTTACCACGAAATTACCACCGACTGGGTACACTGCCCGTTAAAGTGTTATTTTTGGTTAAGTCAGTAAAATATAAATTTAAAACTTGAATCATAATTTACAACTACACAACGACACACCATAGCACCTCACATAAGTGTTTGGGATTCTCTCTTTCACTCAGGTGTATAATAAATTATAACAACTATGGGAAATGGAAAATTAACGCTCATTACCTGTTATAGCATATAAATTACCATAGGCTTGGTAAATGATTAAACCTCCACCGCTAGGCGCAAGCATTATTCGTTAATATCTAAGAGGTCTTTTAAAGGGTTGTGGGGTGTAGGTGTAAGATAACATTAACGGAAACGGAAACGGATGAGATATATTTGGGTGGATTTAGAGTGGAAGGGTTAGCTAATTATTTATACGAATACACGTTGGTTCAGTTGCTAAGCAAAAGACTTGGACAAAATATACAAACTCTACAAAACTCTACATCAATCTCTTTCTTTTTCTTTCCTTGAATCTATGATAAACATAACATAAGCAAATGGCTGCCCATACATTTTTTTATACATTTTTTATATACATATATTTTTTTCATACACTTTTGTTTTGCCATTGCTTAAACATATAATACATCATGGGGGTTTATAGATACATCCCTACACTTAAACTTTTACATACTCGCTTATTTACAATCTAACTAATGATCTGATTTGAGATGGATCAACATAACATGGAGCTTTTATTAAGCTCTATTGGGGGTAATTAATTACTTCTTCCCCAATTCTTCATAAGATGAATACTACCATGAATCCTAATCGTCCCAAAACAGTATTTACAAGGATAAGAACTTAGCAACCGTGTACTTAATAATTAACTTGGGTTAAAACAATAATGT
>BQNB010061945.1:8948-36273 GCA_026074375.1 Tanacetum coccineum
AAAAAATAATTAGTGTCAATTAGTTTGGGCTTTTATATTACAAAATTAGGCTTTTGGTTTTTTTAGACAGTTTCCTCGGCGACATGTCGCCAGGGATAGTGTTTGACTTTGTTGACTTTCAACTAAACTACGTTTTTAGGTTCATTTCGGTCCGATATTCAGTATATTTTAACAAAAAATATAGATACGTTTTTAAGGTGTGTTAATGTTTTTACCATTGGCATGTCGAGGTGATATCATTATACATAAATACATTCATATCATAAAAGTTTAAACAAAATCTTCACATACAATAAAACATATGAATTACATTGCAAATGACAAACTACTCCAAATCATACGAATTACATTGCACATGACAAACTACTCCAAATCAAGTTTTTCCATTTCATTGAGAACTTCCGTTAAATAGTATGGCAAGCCGAATTAACTGTGTCTTGTTCCGAATAGCATATTGCATGTCCATAGTTGCCACTTGAGTAAACTTATCTTCCACGCAAGTGCTTGCAGAATTTGACACTCTCCATTTCTTTGAAGATCCTAGAGAATAGGTTTAGTAGAATGTCTTAAGGTCCTAACGATCAGCTTGGAGGCGTTGAAGTCCTGAAGAATACTTGGAGGTGTTGAATGTCCTGCAGAGTAACTTGGAGTCGATGGAGCTCCAGAGAACTCAATCAATTCACGAAGTCGGGTCACTTTCCCATAAAAAAAAATCCACATCCAAAATGTTTCGGAGACTGTTATATATAAAAAAAATCAATTCTTTAAACAACTAACCAGAAATATTTAAGATATTACACAAATAAAAAACATGTGATTGTTCACCTTAGATTTTGGACATGCATAGTATAGTTTACCGAACTCTCATGTATTTGATACGATTGTCCGGAGAACTACATCTCCTTATGCACACCTACACACAAAAGCTCATGAGGCAACCATCTTTACCAACTTTTTGTGTTGTGATGGGTAAGAGGTGTGATATGTTTGTGTTGTGATAGTATCCTGCTTTTATATGGTATTAACCAGAATATTTATATATTACACAAATAAAAAACATGTGATTGTTCACCTTTGATTTTGGACATGCATAGTATTGTTTACCGCAACTCTCATGTTTATACGATCGTCAGAGAACTACATCTCCTTCTGTACACCTACATGCAAAAGCTTCATGTGGCACCATCTTCACCACCTTTTTGTGGTTGTGATGCTATAAAAGAGTTTTTGGCGCAAGTTTTTGGCGAGATTATTTGGCAGGAGTTTTTGGCAGGAGTTTTTGGCGAGAGTATTTGGTGGGAGCATCTTGACTTATCTGTTAATGAACACACCTTAAAAATGTAGATAAATGCCAATGGTGTTGACATACACATTTTTATTCAAGACATAAGTCTTCACATAAACCATTTATTACAATGCATTCAATACAAATGCCTAAGGTGCAAACATGAACACACCTTAAAAACATAGATAAACACACATACACTTAATGTGTTGACACACCTTAAAAACGTAGATAAACATACATACACTTAATGTGTTGACACACCTTAAAAACGTAGATAAACACATATACACTTAATGTGTTGACATACATATTTTTATTCAAACGGCAAATTCCCCTTCAACTTTTCAATGAAAAGCATCTTCTCATCAGCCCTCTCCTCTACCTCCCTTTCCAGGGCCTGCAACCTTTGAACCATATCCTCGTCTCTCTATACTAGCTCTTGAAAGTACTCAATTGACCAGTCCTTGTTCACAACCTAACCAGGAAAAGCTTCAAGTTCTTGAGTAAACAATTGATATTTTCTATGGCAGCACGTAACTTCACACTCACATTATTAATCAATTATGCAAAAAACTATTTACACAGTATGCAGATATAAAATATTTAATTGTGTAACATGTCTTGTATCCCACAACATAATCACTTGTACAGACAACTATTTACACAGTATGAAGATATAAAAATCTTCAATTATGTAACATGTCTTGTATCCCACAACACAATCAATTGTGCAGACAGCTATTTAGAATGCATACGAGTACTTGAATACTTTAATAGACCATGGATTTTGGTTTAGAATGCTACAAGATTATTCAATATCACAAAGATATCTTGATGCATGTTGGATAAATGATCAAGGAGACTATGAATCTAATGTATAACCATACCATATCGACTCATCCATTGAACGTCTAATGTATAACCATACCATATCGACTTATCCGTTGAACGTCGAATGTATAACCATACCAAATCGACTCATTCGTTGAACATCTAATGTATAACCATACCATATTGACTCATCCGTTGAATGTCTAATATAACCATAACATATCGACTCATCCATTGAATGTCGAATGTATAACCATAACATATCGACTCATCCGTTGAACGTCTAGTGTATAACCATAACATATCGACTCATCCGTTGAACGTCGAATGTATAACCATAACATATCGACTCATTCGTTGAACGTCGAATGTATAACCATAACATATTGACTCATTCGTTGAATGTTAAATGTATAACCATACCATATCGACTACATATCGACTCATCCGTTAAACGTCTAATGTATAACCATACCATATCGACTAATCCGTTGAACGTCTAATGTATAACCATACCATATTGACTCATTTATTGAACGTCTAATGTATAACCATACCATATCGACTCATCCGTTGAACATCGAATGTATAAACATAATGTATCGACTCATCCGTTAAACGTCGATTGTATAACCATACCATATCGACTCATCCGTTGAACGTCTAATGTATAACCATACCATATCGACTCATCCGTTGAACGTCTAATGTATAACCATACCATATCGACTCATCCATTGAACGTCTAATGTATAACCATACCATATCGACTCATCCGTTGAACGTCTAATGTATAACCATAACATATCGACTCATCCATTGAACGTCTAATGTATAACCATAACATATCGACTCATCCGTTGAACGTCTAATGTATAACCATAACATATCGACTCATCCGTTGAACGTCTAATGTATAACCATAACATATTGACTCATCCGTTGAACGTCTAATGTATAACCATAACATATCGACTCATCCGTTGAACGTCTAATGTATAACCATAACATATTGACTCATCCGTTGAACGTCTAATGTATAACCATAACATATCGACTCATCCGTTGAACGTCTAATGTATAACCATAACATATCGACTCATCCGTTGAACGTCTAATGTATAACCATAACATATCGACTCATCCGTTGAATGTCTAATGTATAACCATACCATATCGACTCATCCGTTGAACGTATAATGTATAACCATACCATATCGACTCATCCGTTGAACGTCTAATGTATAACCATACCATATCGACTCATCCGTTAAACGTCTAATGTATAACCATACCATATCGACTCATCCGTTGAACGTCTAATGTATAACCATAACATATCGACTCATCCGTTGAACGTCGAATGTATAACCATAACATATCGACTCATCCGTTGAACGTTGAATGTATAACCGTAACATATCGACTCATCCGTTGAACGTTGAATGTATACCCATACCATATAGACTTATCCGTTGAATGTCGAATGTGTAACCATAACATATTGACTCATTCGTTAAACGTCTAATGTATAACCATACCATATCGACTCATCAGTTGAATGTCTAATGTATAACCATAACATATTGACTCATCCATTGAACGTCAAATGTATAACCATAACATATTGACTCATTTGTTGAACGTCCAATCTATAACCATTACATATCGACTTATCTGTTGAATGTCAAACATATCGACTCATCCATTGAATGTTGAATGTATAACCATAACATATTGACTCTATAACAACTCAAGAATTTTCATCAAATGCAAAACTTATTTTACTATTATCACAATTGTACGGGGAAATTTTTTGCTTTATTACATTACTTGTATTGACAATATCTCAATATATTATATAACTTGCATAACTAGAGTAGACAGCTCACACAACCTATCTATGGCAATCTTGTCTTCATATATTTCAAGCAAACATTATAACATGTCAATTCAATATCATCATATTCCTTTTTCAAGGTACATTATTCCTATAATGTACTATTCGTAACGTTATTTTAAAACGGGCTTTAAACCGTTATTGTATACCTCTAAACCCTAATTCCATGAAAGATTAACATCTAAAGTGAATGCACAAGATACTAAAGCATATGTACAAGTAATATAACATCTCATATTAATATAAATTCTATCCGATGAAAGGTACAAGTCCTTAAAAGCTCAATGTACAAATCATTAAGCATGATCTCTAAAAAAGCCGTTTTACCTCCATTTTCATTCTAATTTCTTTACCATCACTTGTGTTCAAGATACTACACTCAATATAAAATGTTTAAACCCTAATTATTCTATTCATAATCTTTCATATACATTTTTACTCTTAAAACCCTAATTCAAAAGTCAGAAACCCTAATACCCTAACCCACAAAATACTAAAACCAATGACCCGTTTTCTTGGTTTTTATCCAAAAAAACCTAAACCAATACCCAAATAAGTTGTAATAACTTAATTTACAACATTATCAATCATGTTCAATCATCATTCCATCATCATTTCATCATTCTACATCAATTATACAAGAAACAAATCCAAGAAACCCTAATTGTGCACTAAATGTAACTTGGTGGTAGACCCAAGGGGGGGGAAAGACCCATTTTTCACTGTTTACTAACCACTTATTCTTAAGTAAGCAACCAAGAGTCCTTTTAAACCCATAAAAATAGTTTAAAAACCTTTATCCATCATTAACCATCATTGCTTCAACAATGTACCAGAATTACAAAGCTAGAAAACCCTAAAAGTATTATACCAGCCCTAATTCCAAGCCACGACTTATTCTTTCAATTTCAATCTATTTTAACTTAAACCAACGACCAAAATTCATTGATAATACTTTATATAAGCCCTAGGATTAATAAGATTTATAAAGCTGTATTCCATCAAACCCAATCAAACAAATATTCGAAATAAAAAGCCCAAAAACCAAAGAAACCCTAACGAGTCCATGTGAACCCGCGACCTTATTTACTCATTTTTAACCCGTTTAAAAAAACCAAACCACTTGCTAACTTTTATTAATACTTATTATTAACAAACCATAAGACCATATTTTAATCACTTCTTGATCAATGTATGCGAAATATAAGCCAAAAACAAGAATCCGAACCCTTATGAGCTCATATGAACCCGAAACACCTCATTCTTTTTTGCAAATATTGAACCCATTTTAGATTCCTTTGAAAAATAAACTACCCCCACATGCATCCTACGTTGCTTACATCTTCTACTACTAACAAATACTTTCATTTTTTTAATATTAAAAAAAGCTTCACAGGTGCACTTTTTCTTTCTTTTTAAGTCATATTAGGCACCATCAGACATGATCCACACCACTTCAATCTAGTTCCTAGCCTAAAAAAATCACCAAATAAATAAAAAATTATAGCCTCTACTAGTGACACTACTAGACACCTCTCCATATCCATGAACAGATCCTAAGTGTTTCCTTAACTCCTTTGCCTTCAACTACTATAAATCGTAAACCCAAATCATTCATTTTTCTTCATCCCCTACTTCCTCCTCTATAACCCTTAAATAGAAGCAATCTTTGCTCTAAAAGATCCTAAGAGATCTTAAGAATCTCAAGATACAGAAAGGAAGCAAAAGAAACAAGAAACGAAGCCTAGAGACGTTATTCTAGGCGTACGAACCGAAAGTCCCGATTTTGACCCCGTTTTTTTTTTTACCAAAGCTATAAAGCCAAACAGGTTCTCTAAGTTTATGTTTCTACTTTCAGAACATAACGTCATAATGTTCATATGATCTTGCTAAAATCATAATATAAAGCTTTGAACTCAAAAACCTAAGTGTTATGCCTTTTTGATCCAAAACCGTACACCCAAAACCCTAATTTCATGTTTTTACTTAAACTATGAGCTAAACTTGTAAACTATTGTTATAATCTATCCTAATAAGCTTATATAATGTTAAAATAAGTTCTTTGATAAGTCATGAAAGAATTTAATCTTAAAACCCACGCGTTTACATTTTGAAACCCTAATTTGACCTGTTTTAGTTACTAGCTTAACGAATCATTATTTTAAACTTGTGTTGCGTTAAAACTTCATATTTTAGTTTATTATAACTTATAAATGTCTAATGAAATGTTAAAATAAGTTTGCATGGCAATTTCGACATGTTTTGTAATTATAATCCATGCAAGGGGTATATATCATAACTTTTCTTAAACTTATAACTAAATGGGCTGAATATGTCATTTTATCAAAGTTATAACTATAGGGGTCTATTATGTCACTTTTAAAGTCTAAGGTTTACTTGGTATATCTTTTAAAGTTAAAGGACCAAAGTCGTAAAAATGCAAACCCCAAGGGCCTATTTGTAATTTTCCAAACCCCAAGGTCTAAAATGTAACATTTTAAAAAAGTATAAAATCATATCCAAAACATTACAAGACATAACTTTAATTAACGCTTCTCGTGCTTAACATTTCCAAATATTGAATAAAATGCTTAAAACCGATTGCTATTGTCCCAATGTTATCATATTTATTTTCTGCATTTCCAACCTGCGACCAGATTTGTACACTTTGCAGTTAATTTGTTGCTATGTAATTTTCAGCATTGTTCTTGTTCGACTATATGGTCAAGACGACAACTTACAATGAACCATTTTAGATTAATGATAGGGTTGGGGTGATTCTTGTTGTAATCATGGATTTGCTTGGATAACTGAGGAACATAATGACCTGTAAAAATATATATATTGATTTTTTACTATTCATAATGGAGAATGGTATTTTTGGGAAAAGTTATAAAAAGACATGCATAACTCTCTCCAGATGTATAGAAATCCCTATATTTGTATTGTGGAAATCTTGACATCCATCTTTTAAGGAACATAAGTGCATCCCTTGTTGCATTAGCAAACACAATAACGGCATTTTCTCAAATACGACATCGGCTTTCTTATATAACAAGATTAACTTCATTAAAATATAGCATTGGAGTGTCCATAAATTATGTGTGATGTAAAGAACACTACAATTTATAGGTACATTTTTCTCTAAAGATAGTAAACTATGCCAAATGATGTTATCACCGCTTTATGAAGCCATTGGATAAATTAAAACAAGTTTGTTGTGAATCTATAAATTGAGTCTAAGATACTGGTTCTACTATCACTTGTTGTTTCTGATCTCATGTTGTCTTTTTTTTGTAGTGGCCTCCTTTTCTTGAAGTACTAGATACCACGGAGTTGCCCCCAATACTCATAGGAAGATATAATGCTGCTGGAGATAATTCTTTTTTTGGCAGTTTGATAAGTAGTGAGTTTTGTTATTGTTTCTCTTCAAGAATACTTCGCAAAATTAGCAAGTTAGGTAACAAGTTAGTTATAGTAACACAGTATTATGGCTTGCAGATTGACTCTCTTTGCATTCTGGTTTCTGCGGGGTTATATCTTATAGTGTGTGAGCCATGTGAATTTTTTATTACTTTGTAAAATCAGCCGTCTAATAAGATTTAAATGTTGTATGGTTGAGCTTCACTGATTCATTAACATCTGTAATATGTGTGATCTATGAAAATGAGTTTATATTTGTCTCTTGTTCTCTTAAATACTACCTATGGACAAAGAATGATATGATTTTATTGCTTCTTAAAGATCTATCATATTTTATTGGATGTTTTACGAAATTAATAGACCTGCAAGTAGTACCCTTATTTTGTTATGTGTGATATGTGCATTACTGTGTATTATTTTGTTATAGGCTTTTGTAACATGTAATTAGAGGATATCCATCTATATGTATGGTATTACGTGCATAATACACATATAAACTCCCTAAGCCCTATAGCGTACCCACATTTTTATGAATATTGTAGGTTTAAGGTGAACAGGTTCACCCAAAATTAGACTCGTCTAATAGTGAAATGAATTGTAGGACCGAGAAGGAGATAGATCAAACGATGCCTACGACTTAATGTTTATGCTCTCACTTGTGTGCGGTATTAGTTTTTACTTTATTTTGATGAGAATTCTGTAGTAAGATATTGTATAAGCATTTATATACGAAATTACGAAGATGTGTTTTTTGCTATATGATAGAATCGTACACTAGTGAAGTTGCTGGTAAAATTGATAAAAACTAGTTCTATCTTTATAAATCGTGAAATTTTGTCCCCCCGATGTATCATAATAACCAGGAATCCATTGAATTATATCACCACAACAATATTCATGTACATTTCTTCCGAATCAGTCATACCTATTCTTACTAACCCACAATCTTTTTCTGTAGGTTGATCGTATTCCTTTTAAATCTTTAGTATGATACTCGTGATCTTGGTAAACTTTTGCCAGCCAAGAACGATTAAAATAGAAGAAACCCTCGTTGAGGCTGCAACAAAGGGACTTCATGACCAGCTCCCCTCACCGTTGCAAAGGTTAGTCCATTATATACTTCACTCCATCCTCCTACCTGTTATTAACACCAAATATTATGGGTATTTTGTCTCGTTGGTTAGAAAATAAGACTTTAAATATCAAGATTATATTTACCTGGCCATCTATGTACCATAGATACCACTGAGTATTAACTATCACATCAAGATGGCTAAGTGAAAACCTTTTTGAGGTAACTGGTACAACTGAATCTGTGTCGACCACTGCGCTGCAACATACAGTTAAGATATTTAAGGGTCAAAGCGGGTTATTTTTTAGTACTCGGTAGAAACGGGATAGGTTGGTTGACCCTAAAGCACTTCTTCTTAACAAAGTGTGTATAGTTAATGTGATAAGCGTGATTGTAAAAACAATAACATTAGTAATCTTAATCCTAAATAAAACAATTTAGGAAGTTGTAAATTAACCCAGTAAACGGGTCATAATTGTCATCTCTAATAATTAACCAAAGCATTCGAGTTCATCAGTTTACCTAAACACCCATATTTTATAACCAGCAGCGATTAATTCTTTATAAGTTGGTAGCATCGAAAACTCAGAAGCCTTCCAATTTTACAAAAGTTCATCATTGCAAAAAGAATTAAGAAATAAAATCATTAACATCTATCATATTTCACTTCATAAACAATATAAAGAATCAACCTGCAAGCAGTCCACTTATACAGAATCACAGTGTAATTTGCATGCATTGCATGTTGCACATCAGGTCGGTTATAATACTTTTCTGCATTCCGTTCAACGCAAGGATCATAGCCTGAAGTTCTTCCACGCACAAGACTGTTCTTGAATCTTCTAGAAGTATAATTACCGGATGTTCTGTGACAAAAAGGTGTGTAAATACTATACTGATCAATCTCTCCAAACTTATTACTCCATGCATAATTGATTGGATCATCACATTTTGGGGTGTATTTTGCTGATGTGAATGTGCATGAATTCATTATCGATTTATAAGTTTTGTCTGATATGATTGAATGAGTCCACTAATATGCTATTGTCCCAATGTTATCATATTTATTTTCTGCATTTCCAACCTGCGACAAGATGTGTACACTTTGGAGTTAATTTGTTGCTACGCAATTTTTAGCATTGTTCTTGTTCGACTATATGGTCAAGACGACAACTTACAATGAACCATTTTAGATTAATGATAGGGTTGGGGTGATTCTTGTTGTAATCGTGGATTTGCTTGGCTAACTGAGGAACATAATGACCTGCAAAAATATATATATTTATTTTTTACTATTCATAATGGAGAATGGTATTTTTGGGAAAAGTTATAAAAAGACCTGCATAACTCTCTCAGTTGTATAAGAAATCCTTATTTTTGGTATTGTGGAAATCTTGACTATCCCATCTTTTAAGGAACATGAGTGCATCCATTGTTGATTAGCAAACCAATAACGAATTTAATATCTATATTAGAGTTGGAATATATTTTTAGCTCGATACTTTTAGCTCTAAAAAAAATTGCCTTTATATTTCAATGACTCGTACACTACCTTCATGCAAGTGGTATTATAAATCGGCGCTATAGATATTTCAAGACGGAATAGTAGAAAAACTTCCGGTTCTTTTTGTCCACCCGTGTCTAGGTCCGAGCTCTTGTTGGTGTACGAGAAACCAACACCAGCATGAGATTCGAGAAAGAGAATATATGCCTCTGTATATTCATGTAAACTAGAGTTAATATTTACTTAGAAATCCCTATTGACAAAAATGTAAGGAAAATATTAATCACCCTTGTTCCATGAATATATATATCGAGATATAGTGAAGCTCGGTTTTGTCAATTCTGAATGGTCCAATTTCTTCTGTTGCACCATATGCTATTGATGAGCACCCTGGTCCTGTATTAAAACATATGTATTAATTATGCTTACATCCTTTATTTTAATAAGTACCAAAGAAATGTATTCATGTTATTGGTAGATGAAAAATATTCAATAGGGATAGCATAATTTGATCTTCATGATTATGGGATTATCATATCCAAATTTGATATATTCACACAAAGATCCAAAAGTATCTATTATATTATAATAATAATATACCATGAATAAAAGGAAATGTATAAATAGTCAGAAAAGTGGTATTGGCTGTTAATATATAAAAAAAAGTGTATGGTTGTATGCCAAAAATTGCTAATATTCATAATAAACTAATGATGGTATCGGTTTTGGTTACCAAAATTTTACTAATATGTTTGAAGTGATTACAATATTCCAAAAAGACTACTATATACTTGTTTTCATACAATCTTATAAACTGTTATGCATCCTATCAGTTATCTAGAATTACAAAAAGTTGCTAGCTCCTTAGTAGTAAATATCTTAGTGATCTTTGGGTGATGCTTTGAATAATCTTTTGGTAACAATTGCTCTATAGGTTGTGAACATTATTCTGTATAGAAATTGGATCTAAAGGTCTTTAGTAGCGTATTATGTAATGAGCCCATTTCGTGTGTAACACGAGGTTTAGCCGTTTGTTATCCGGTCATCGGAGCTTTAGGTACAACCCATCACTTTGTTAGTAGCCCATTTGCACATGTGAAGATACATTCTTATAAAACTTAAATAATCGTTTACTAAACATTAATATATCTTATTTTTGCACTTTTAGTACAAAAATATACTAGTAAGATAAAAGATTTATTTTTTCCTCATAATTAGCACCCGTGAATATATATGTACAAAACTTAAATAATCGTATACTAAACATCAATATCTCTTAGTTTTGCTATTATAGTATAAAATATAAGCTAGTAAGATCAAAGCTTCAATCTTTGCTAATAATTTGCACGCATGTAGATATTCTTACAAAACTTAAAATATCATTTATAAAACATCAATATCTCCTAATTTTGCACATCCCGTATAAAAAATATGCTAGTAAATCAAAGCTTCAATATTTGCTCATAATTTGCATGAGTGAAGATATTCTTACAAAACTTAAATAATCGTCTAGTAAACATTAATATCTCATATGTTTACATTTATAGTATAAAAAACATGCTAGTAAGATCAAATCTTCAATATTTGCTTATAATTTGCACAAGCGAATATATTCTTACAAAACTTAAATAATCGTCTATTACATCAATATCTAATATTTTTACACTTCAAGTATAAAATTACACTAGTAAGAGCAATGCTTAAATCATTGCTCATAATTTTCATGCGTGAAGATAAAATCTTACAAAACTAAAAGAATCGTCTATTAAATATCAATATCTCATATTTTTGCACTTCTATTATAAAGAATACACTAGTAAAATCAAAGCTTTCATCATTGCTCAAAATTTGAACGCGTAAGAATATTCTTATAAAACTTAAATAATCGTCTGTTAAACATCAATATCTTAATTTTTTGTAATTCAAGTATAAAAAAATACGATAGTAAGATGAAAGCTTTAGTCCTTGCTTAATATTTTCACTCGTGAAGATATATTCTTACAAAACTTATATAATCGTCTATTAAACATCAATATCTCTTATTTTTTGCACTTATAGTAAATACGCTAGTAAGATCAAAGTTTTAATCCTTACTCGTTATTTGCATGCATGAAGATATTCTTACAAAACTTACATAATCGTAAATTAAACATCAATATCTCATATTCTTGCACTCTCAGTATAAAAAATACACTAGTAAAATCAAATATTTAATCCATGCTCATAATTTGCACACGTGTAGATATATTCTTATGAAATTTAAATAATCGTGTATTAAACATCAATATCTCTTGTTTTTTTCACTTATAGTATAAAAAATACGCTAGTAAAATCAAAGCTTTAATCCTTGCTAATAATTTGCACGCGTAAAGATATTCCAAGAAAACTAAAAATAATCGTCAATTAAATACCAATAACTCTTTATGAAGATATTCTTACAAAACTTAAATAATCGTCTATTAAAAATGAATATCTCATATTTTTGCACTTCTAGTATAAAAAAATACGCTAGTAAGATCAAAGCTTTACAATTATTGCTTCATTATTTGCTACGAGTGCGAATATATTTACAAACTTAATTATCATCTATTTAATCAATCAATATCAATATCTTTTGCACTTTGAGTATTAATAATATGCTAGTATTGATCAATGATTAAATTTTGCTATAATTTTCACGCGTGATGATATTCTGTACAAAACTAAAGGAGTTGTCATTAATATCAATATTATAGTTTTGCACTTCTATTATAAATCTAATACACTAGTTAGATCAATGGCTGCCATGCAATTGCCTCATAATTTGCACGCGTGAAGATATTTTTCAGTAACCAATATTTTTCAGTGACCAAAGCTACAAGGTAACCATGTAGAAATGATCTTATAATTGATCAAAGCTTTTTCAGTGATCAATATTATTTTTGAAAATTCACATATTACAGAAACAAGTGCAACTACTACAACAGACAATATGTGTATTTGAATAACTAACCACAAGTGTTACTTTGGGTATCGTCTTATGGTATCCCCTACACATGGCTGTCTTGCCCAGTATCATTCATCTCTATTACATCGCATCAATCCTATGCACATCTCATCAATCCCATACTTTGCCCTGAAAACAACCAAATCGTCTCAAATAAAGGTTGAAACCACTAAACATGCCAACACAACTACTTATAAAGAAGCAAACTCCAATACACTCCCTCCCTTATATAAACCAAGACACTCGATTTTACGAATACATTGATAAGATAAAAGGCTGATGCAAACCAAAGAAATACCATGTATTGTACTGATGTCAACAGGCAAATAAGTGATTTAACTATAATTTTTGCCCAAAATCTGGATTAATGCAGTATACATAGAACAAAAAAGACATGTTATAACTTACTTCTAATCAAGCTCACTTACAGCTTTGTCAGTGGACGCGTAAACTTTCAGTAGCATCTCCTGGCTTTCTTGGGCAGAATTTAACGAGAATCTTCTAAAAATAGTAGTAAGTTGTTATTAAATACAATATGATGTACAAGTGATATAAATGGTTAAGCATTGAAAGTACCTTTCCGGACGCTTTCTCAAATGCAGTAACCATTTCAAGCACAGAGGTCCCCTTACCGGTCCCCAGATTACAAGCAAAACAACCTAAACAGCATCATTGTATATGTCAGTAATGATAATAATTGATATATATATATATATAATATAATAATATATATAAAAATATATATCAATATATAGCTATATATATATATTAGCAATATAATAATCGATTAGGTGATATCATGCATG
The DNA here is from genome assembly GCA_026074375.1 of Tanacetum coccineum. Classification (NCBI taxonomy): domain Eukaryota; kingdom Viridiplantae; phylum Streptophyta; class Magnoliopsida; order Asterales; family Asteraceae; genus Tanacetum; species Tanacetum coccineum. The sequence continues at coordinate 22,759 of BQNB010061945.1, forward strand.
CAGTTATTGTTACCGACCTATATCTACTTTAGTGAAAAGCTTCTTGAGTGCTGTGACGTGACCGTCAGCCAAATCCATCACATGGATGTAGTCCCTAACCTGTTAGCAAAGATTAATGATGCCCTGGTTTTATCTGCATAATTAGTTTTATCTGTGCATCTACCGAATGTGAAGATAGAGGGAAGATCAAAGAATGATGACTTGGTTATATCTCATTATCAATATAAATAGGATTCAACAAGTAAATAGACTGATACCGACTATATAAAGATTTAGGGATCATGGTCAGAATCGTACTACGTAGGACAGTTGTGAGCAAGTAACTTAATTTTTAAAAATATTATTACGCCTAAACTGTGTGTTAATGGTGGTATTTATCTCCTTAATAGTCATTAAGATTAAGTTTGCCAAGAAAGTTGAAATATTCAATAAGCTATTTGAAGCTGTTGGAAAGATTAGAGATAGTTAGTTTTATGTATAATAGATTCATAAATGAGAAAAAGTTGTGTAGACAAGTATAGTGTTTGCAGTGGGTCTGAGCAGCTTAAGACCCATCCTAAACTATTTTCGGCGGGGTAGCTCACCGTGAAGTTAAGTTTACCTTTTTTCAACCGTGGCACTTATGTTGTTGCGTGCCAAAGGTGTTGCCCATAGTGTAGCTAAAAGTGAGGCCAGATCAAAATAGGTATATCTCTTTCTATTTTCAAGTAATTGTTGCATGATAGTGTATGACTTTGTAAATAGATATCGCTTACCGGGGTGTAGACAACCTTACTAGGAGAATTTAGATTCTGTTTAGATAAAAAAAAGATAAAAGAAAGCTAGTTATTATTTTTATAGTGTATATGTATGGGATCATTTTTAACATTTGTTGGTTTATCCATGTTCGAAACAACAAGACAATGTGTTTGCGGCTAGCGGGTCATCCCAACCCAGATTCATTAACTGTTTTAAACTATTTTGACCATTTGACTTGTTGTTTAACCCGCCATCTTGCCACCTTAAGTTAGAGATATTGATTTTGTTTACCTGCTTTGACATGTGATTGATCCTATTTAAAGTCTTATGTGAACTCGAACTTTCTTCGCCATCTTCCATGAGGTCTTACTTTTTCTTGACACCTTTATCAACGAAAAAGGTTGAACCACGAGATTCAGGAACCAGCTTCTCTTCGACCTTTATCTCATCTTCTACGGGTTTGTTCCATAATGAATAAATAAAGCTGTAAATTTTGGGTTTTGGTAGGACAAAGACTCTCTTAACTTGAACTAGAGCAAGCATTGGAGTCCCAACAGACTCAAAGTTCCTTAACGGGTAACAAAGCTAAACCATTAATGCCACAGTGAAATTATTCCCTAAAAGACCGCCTTTCTTTGAGCCTTTACCTCTTCTTGCACGCATTAAATCACTAGCATGATGGGCAGCAAGAATTTTTGAAGTTCATTTACTCATTTCATCCCCTTCGTCTATTTCACCAGAGTCTAATCTCATCCATTCATCAAGAGTAACAGATAAACCTATAATTCCATCATCATCTTCTTCATGACCAGCGCAACTATTCTTAACAACCATCAACTCTGCAATCCTCCAGTTCCTTCCAAACCTAATGACCCATCAAAATTGACTCTTTTACCCTTAAGAGCCAAGATTTCACCAATGGATTATGGACTAATATTTGAAGGTGCATCCTTATCAGACATGCCAGACTGTATTCTTAACCCCTTAATTGAGAGGGCTTCGATCTTGTTCATAACCAATGGAGCAAGGTCGTCTAGTGACACATATTCTGGTTTTGGCTCACGCATATCATATCGTTGTGACCTGCGACCATAAGTTTGTTTCTTGGAGTGATCAGTTGCATATTGTCCAACCACTGGCTCTTGCTGCAACGAAGTGTGCCTGTACATAAAGATGGAATATTCTTAATTTTAGCAAAAAATTTATAGGAAAGTAATGCAAGTAAATGGATACCTATCGGCTGCCTCCAAAGAGGGTGTGGATGCCTAGGCTATTTGTTGAATGGTATTTCCTGATATATCTTCCAAAGGCATCAGTTTATTTGCCTGCATCAAAAGCTTTTCTATGCCAACAGACGCCAATCCTTGCAATACATCCATTATGCCAGAACCCATTTCTGCAGGAACGACAACTGGACTGGAAACCTACATAATCAAGTTCCCTCCACTTTTAGTATTCTTGAAAATCTCAGGGTTAATTAAACGTAAGAACCCTCTATTACTGGTCTGCACAAATGGCCCTAACCCTTCACCAAGTGGAGGAAGCTCTAGTGGCTCTTCAGGAGAAAGGTCAACTAGACCACCCAACCCACACGAGGTACTTTATAGCGAGCGCTAAAAAGCCTTTTCGTTTAGACCCCATTCACGCATCAAAGATTCTATTTCCATGTCTTCCAACATGGATGCCTTTGTTTTGTTATGAGTCTCACATTGAGGTAGACGGAAAGTCAATGTTGAACCCGATTTCATCATCATCGTCAATATTGAAGTTAAATAGAGAACCATTAGCCAATGAATCCTTCTCAAATTGCCTTAGCAACCGTTCTCATGGAGAGTTTGACTTGCTTTTAAAACCAAAGCCAAAGGGACTGTGTTCTATTCCAAGCATATTCAAGAAATCATCAGCCACAGTCTCTGTAGCATTATCCAACTTAAGCGATTTCTCTTTCTCTTTATAGCCAAACTTAAGCTCGGTATAACTCTCTTGTTCCAAGTTTTCACTTTTTTCGTATCCAAAACCCGATTCTTTGCTGTATACAACATTTTCGCTATCTTTTTGAGAATCAAATTCATCTTTCTCAAAGTCCACCACATTATTCAGAGCCAATTCCAATTCTTGCAATAGTAATTCTTTGTCGTCAAATTCTCGATCTTTAGTATTGCTTTCAATTACCATACACTCTTCTTGTTGACGTTCGGATTCTTTGACCACAAGCTGGAGACCTCCCTCATCGGCTGGCTTTTCAGAACCATTTAAAGAACACTCTTCTTCTTTAGCTATTATATCTTGTTCTAGTTGAACATCTTCTTTAACGGCAAATTCTATTTCCTGCTCTGAGAAAGAAAAATCACTTACGTTGTCACTATAAACTGGATCAGGGGAGTTTGAATCTAGATTTGGGGGTTCAGGAGGTACAACTTCAACATCCTGTTTGGTTTCATAGTCAACAGAGATAACTGACTTTTCTTCGTCGAGTTTCTTATACAGCTCATTAACTGATTCAGAAAGTTCCGACTTTGATACCGGCAAAACCTCATGAAGATCCTTCACATCATCTACAGAGCGACCAAAGGAACGAGATGAAACAGAAAGACTATCACCTCGCCTGATATGGCTTTGACCAGGTCTAGTGGTTATATATAAAAACACATACAGGTAAAACTTAAATGCAAAGATTAAGAAAAAAAGGCAAACATACCTGCTGCATAAGAGGGTTCTGTGCTGAGAATTTCTTATTTCCTCCAAAACAGGAGGCATGCGAGGGAGAGTACTCTAACCTTGTTGCAATCTCAGGTCTCCCGCGCACTTGTCCTTGTATACCGGACAAAGAAAGAATTGATGTCTAGATAAAACTAGAAATTGTCAAACATTCGGTACATGAAGATAATTATCTACTCTAAACTTTATCGCATCAACTGGTAATTGTTAAAGGCTTCCATAATTTTATAGCATAAAATACCATAAACTCTTTAAAATTTGTCGCATATTAGATCGTAAAATTACTCTAATCAAAGTGTCTTTGAATATCTTGTCCAAAGCTAAAATGGAAATAGTATGTGGAAAACAGAAATTTTGAGTTATATGGGTCACAAAGTTTCTACCCAAATAAGTGGAAGCCATATCTATTAGATCAACAAGGAAGGCTAAACAACATTATTTTTAAAATTCCACAATATGATATGCAGCAGATACCACGTATTTAGTTGTTTCCATTGTTCCTTATTTTAGTTAATATTTTAAGACTTGAATCTCTCATATGCATCCGATATTCTATCTATACCATTCTACAACCCTTGGTAGTAACTTTATACTGATAGTTATCAACTTACCCAACCAGGGTAACTTAGTAAGTAGAGTAAAGCCATGGGTAGGGTGGGGATAAGATGTTGCAAGGATCGCGAGCTGTATATAGGACATGAAAATGCTAGGTGATGTACCAGTATAAGTCCTCAAAACATATCCACAGCCGATTTAAAGATTGCTGTTACAGATCCTTGTGAATTTTCAAAAATGCTTGAAAGCATCTTTCTTATTTTTTTTGTAAATTATATTCTAGCACGCGTCTGCCCCATCATACTGCATGAAAGAGTTTCACATCAAGCAATCAGAACAAATGACTGGATAACAATGAAGCAAAATGTTACGAGCATACCAATGTTCAGCAACATAAGCAGTTATATAAAACGAGTTATATGCATGGAGTTTAAAGGACCCAACTAACAAAAAGTACCAAAGAGAACAAAGCTAAAATGAAGAAGAAAAAAGAGAGTTGATTAAGCAGTGATCTCCAATATTTGTAGTAACTCTAAATAATGGCCAGGTTTGTGTGACAGTATCCTGTAGAACTTCCATCTTAGATAGAAAGTTTAAAAGAGAAACATTTGCTTGTGCGGATACATAATGCAAATATACCTGTTTTCCAATAAAGGGTGGTAAGAACTCAAATAATACAGATGTCCACGGTGACGGTTGTGATGATATTTTATCCGCAGAAACACCTTCTCGAAGAAGACTATGGATTTCCTAGAAGCAGATATTAACGCCATATCAGACAAGTTTAATGATATTTGAGTATGGTGACCAAGACATGATTCGGATTTCTAAAAATTTATATGAGCATTGGATACCTGGAATAAGGCATAAAATGCTTTTTATAAGCCTTCTGGAAGTAGGATAACACTATGGTACTTCTTTGGCTCAATTTAAAAAACAAAATTAGTAAATGTTACCGCAATAAAAAGCATACTGATAACAAAATTGACCAACTCAGTTACAAACCTTGTTCAGCCCTGGCCTCTATGGCGTGACAGATCTGTTTTGTTGTCAAAGATAGTAACTTTTGAAGCATCGACTTCTTCACCAAGAATAACCTAAAAACAAGATCTACAATGTTAATTAGGGAACAAGGCTATACGGAAATTAATATTAAGGTTGTTCACACCTCTTAAAAAGCTACAAGACGTATATTTTCACATGTGAAGATGTTTTTCACACATTTTAAAAAGCTACCTGATGTATATTTCACATGTGACGATGTTGTTCACACATCTTAAAAAGCTACAAAATGTATATTTTCACATGTGAAGATGTTTTTCACACATCTTAATAAGCTACACGACGTATATTTTCACATGTGAAGATGTTTTTCACACATCTTAATAAGCTACACGACGTATATTTTCACATGTGAAGATGTTTTTCACACATCTTAATAAGCTACACGACGTATATTTTCACATGTGAAGATGTTTTTCACACATCTTAAAAAGCTACTAGACATATATTTTCACATGTGACGAAGTTGTTCACATATCTTAAAAAGCTATAAGACGTATATTTTGACATGTGACGAGGTTGTTCAAACAACTTAATAAGCTACACGACGTATATTTTCACATGTGAAGATGTTTTTCACACATCTTAATAAGCTACACGACGTATATTTTCACATGTGAAGATGTTTTTCACACATCTTAATAAGCTACACGACGTATATTTTCACATGTGAAGATGTTTTTCACACATCTTAATAAGCTACACGACGTATATTTTCACATGTGAAGATGTTTTTCACACATCTTAATAAGCTACACGACGTATATTTTCACATGTGAAGATGTTTTTCACACATCTTAATAAGCTATACGACATATATTTTTCACATGTGAAGATGTTTTTCACACATCTTAATAAGCTACACGACGTATATTTTCACATGTGAAGATGTTTTTCACACATCTTAATAAGCTACACGACGTATATTTTCAAATGTGAAGATGTTTTTCACACAACATAATAAGCTACACGACGTATATTTTCACATGTGAAGATGTTTTTCACACAACATAATAAGCTACACGACGTATATTTTCACATGTGAAGATGTTTTTCACACATCTTAATAAGCTACACGACGTATATTTTCACATGTGAAGATGTTTTTCACACATCTTAATAAGCTACACGACGTATATTTTCACATGTGAAGATGTTTTTCACACATCTTAATAAGCTACACGACGTATATTTTCACATGTGAAGATGCTTTTCACACATCTTAAAAAGCTACTAGACATATACTTTCACATGTGCTTATTCAAGTCGTTCACCTATACCTTTGTCTAGTGAAAACAAAATCTATAATTAATAAAGCATAACCACAAGTACTATCAAGACTACTAAAACAATGAATGAGCAAATAAAGTTCATAGCTTGCGCAATATTGGTTCAGGCATTTCATCAAACAGTTTATATGCATTTTATAATTGAATCAATTTGCTGCGATGATAGCAATAAAAGTATTAAATGAACAGATATTACAAGCAATCGTCAAAATGAACATCCATTACAAATATATGAATGATGAAAGTATAAGAATTGAACCTTTTGAAGAGCCCATTTTAACCTAATAGCCTCTAAATTAGTGACAGAAAATGTGTTGTTCGGTGGTGTAGTGGTGGTTCTATTCGGTGGCGTAGTGGTGGTTTGAACGGCGGTGTAATGGTGGTTATGATGGCGGTATGGTGGTGGTTGTGATGGCGGTGTAGTGGTTGTTGTGATGGCAGTGGAGTAGTGGTTCGAGAGGATAGTATGTTTTTCACCTCAGGTGAATTGAATATGTGTGTGTTTTTTAATATATATTGGTTTAAATTACAAAAATACCCTTGTTTAGTAAATTGAAGTGAATGATGAATTAATCTAAACCGTTAGATCTTCAAAAGGAGGGGATAGATGGAGGGTTAGGATCCCTTCTTTCCTTCTCACCATATTTAGCCTTCTCACTTGAACGTGCCCCTATAGACAAGCATTCATTTAAGAAGGTCAAAAATTGTAAGAAGGAAAGAAGGGATCTTGGCCATTCATTAGCCCTTTCTTCTTTTGATCTAATGGTTTAGATTAGATTAAAATTTGTATTAGAGTTTCAATGAAATTACTCTTACAAAAAACGGAAGGGCTTTTATGTAAATTCACATCTAAAATTCAGAGGGGGCATTTTGCAATTCCTCATTTGTTACATTCTTGAAAAAAAATTCACTTGATTTCTCCGGATCTAAAAACACATACACAAAAACACGCAATAAAAATACACACACAAAAACTCGTACACAAAAATACACACACAAAAACAAGCTCCATCTTCTTCATCTAACACCTATCTTCTTTCGCCGGTAATCTTCTTGTCGGTTTTTGACTGCGTCATTGACTACGGCGTTGACTGTGGAGTTGACTATTTTGATGAAGAATTCATCTATTAATCGATTAAAATGTTGTTCCAACAATGAATTGAATGCTAATTTTGGTAATTTTCACTTATTTACTTTTTTTACTGTTTTTAGGGTTTGTAATTTTTATTTTTTATTTATGTATTATTTTGTTTTATAAATGTTATATTTTTTCACATGTGAAGATCCTATATGATGATCTATGTTATTGATTGTTTTAAATATGTTGCCTTTTTGTTTCAATTTTAGTTGAAATTAAGTGTCCACATACTATTTTAATCTTCACTAATGCTTTTGTCTTAGTTTGCGTTTGATTTAATTTTGTAGGAATATCTTCACGAGTGAAGATTTTGTATGGAGGATTGATGCTTGTGGCTTAGTTGCTTTTGGTTTAAGTTTTGTAGGAATATTTTCACGAGTGAAATTTTTTATGGAAGACAGATGCTTGTGGCTTAATCGCGTTTGATTTAAGTTTTGTATGAATATCTTCACGAGTGAAGATTATATATATATAATATATATATATATATATATATATATATATATATATATATATATATATATATATATATATCATCGTAGTTTTTATAAAAAATATCTTCACGAGTGAATTTTTTTTATAGAAAATACATATCTCGTAATTTGTCACATGTGAAAATATATGCCTCTAGCTTGTTAAGATGTGTGAACAAGTTCTTCATATGTGAAAATATATGTATAGAAGTGGCTCAGCACCACCTACTGTAGAGGGTCCTTTAAGTGCTGTTGGTGGTTTGTTTAATAATAATAATAGTAGTAACAATAATCATGGTCATAATAATGGTTTAGCTTTTTCTGAATTTGCTGGTGGGAATGGGTTTATGTCTGAAGAAGAACTTAGGGCTTGTCGTATTATTATTCCAATGTGAATTTGAAAAAATAAAAAGGAAAAAAAGAATGGAAAAAAAAAAAAACATGAGAGAAAAGAAAAGAAAAGACAGAAAAAATGAAAAAAAAAAAAAAAAAAAAGAAAAAAAAAAAAAAAGAAAAGAAGAAGAGAAAAAATAAAAAAAACCCTAGGTTGCCACAGACCTCTTATTGTCAAAAAGAGGATTTTAGTGTTTACCCCAGAGGATTGCAGAGCGGTGGTCTTCTGGGTTGGGTAGGATTGGTGATAGGAGGAAGGCTAATAGGACTGATGGTGGTGGAGGTGGAGGTGGAGGAGAGGTAACACGCGAGATGGTGGTGGCGGTGGTGGTTTAAATCGATGTTTTCTTATCCGCCTTGTTTTAAAAAAAAAACTAAAAACGCAAGAAAAAAGAAAAGAGAATTGTTATGCTGAGAAAGTTTAAGGTTTCGTCGGTCGGAGTGAGGTGGTGATGATGGGTTGAATGGTTTTTGGCCTGGTTTGGAATTATGTAGTAAGCAGAAGATCCTTGCTGAGATTCCCCATTAAATTTTATTTGTTTTTATTTTTTGTTTGTTACCAGTATTTTAAGCTTTAATTATACGTATATAAGATATATATGGAATGGTGTTTATGTTTCTTCCTAGAGTAGTTTGGTAATCGTCATTGATGTAATTTATCTATTTTTAGCTAATTCATACTCAGGCAGTTTCTTAGTTGAGATTGTTGAATAAGCTATAATATGGTATGTCTTATTATTAAATTAAAGTAGAGTTTATATGAATGATTCGGTATTCCTTTGGAACAAAATTTTTATAGTTTGTCTCAAGATTTGAGGAATGTTAGTTTTTATGATGAAATAATCTTACAATGAAGTAGTTTTAATTAATAAAGGCTACAAAGGTGTTGTTCTCCTCCCAATTTTGCATATTTGCTCTACTCTAAGACCTGCAATGATGGGAATGAACTGAAAGATTCTGATTTCTTCAGCAGGATGATTTGAGTCTATCAACTTCCAACCTTCCTGTACCACCCTTTCTCGACCCACTAAGCCTACACTTATTGAAATAAATGACGAGACTTTAGGTCCTAATGATGCTGAGCTGGCACAACCGCAACATGGAGCGAAAGGTCCACCGACGTCATACTCTTATGCGGCAGCTTTAGGTGCTTCTTTATCAAGAAGCACAACGACCCTCAACACATTGTTAGGGCCTCAAGCCCTATTCTGACCCCTATCGGAGGTGGACAGGCCAATGCTTCGAAAGAAAGACATCCCAATAGGTCGGGGCTTGTTAATGGAGTGTCATCATCCCCACCCTAAAGAGGCAAGCAGATCTGGTGACTGTAATAAATCTTCCATAATTGTCAAATGGTGTCATGGGTGAAGAGTCAAACTTGACTCAGCTTGACCAAAATGCCAACGACCAGAGTGCTTATCTTTTGAATATGCAACGGAATCAAAAAAATAATAAGAATAACTTGTACTATGATGGCTCTTTAGCTAACTTGCAATCTCACTATCAGCAGATTGATGGTGGTGGAAATTCTTATATGAACAATGGCACAAGCGGATACTCCATCCATTCACCATAAATGATGTCTGGTCAACATGCGAATGTGAATCCCACCCACGTTTTTGAAAACTTGCGCTAACAGCTTCTTTCATTCTGCAATGGCTTACCCTGGAATAGATTCACGATTTGGTTTTGACTCGCCAAATATGAGCAGATTGGGGAGCCAAATGACCGGAAACGCTCTCCAGGCATCTTATATGGACTCCATGTATCTCTAGTACTTGAGGACAACCGAATATGCTGCAGCGGCCGCCCAACTTGCTGCCTTGAATGACCCAACCATGGACAGGAACAACTATCTTGGTAATTCATACAATGAGTTACTTCAAAAAGCGTACCTTGGAACACTACTATCACTATAAAAATCACAATATAGTGGTGTTTAATATGTCGGTGCTTCTGCTAGTCCTCACCACCATGGTTATTATGGGAACCCTACATTTGGTGTTGGTATTGTTCATATCCTGAAAGTCCCATTTGCAGCCCACTTTCCCAACTCGCTTAGGTGACCTCTCCCCGCGGTGGGTCTAATTAGGCTTGGTGAACTCAACACCCGATTCTCTCCTCAAATGAGAAATTTAGGTGGAGGCAATGGTGTGATAGGGCATTGGCATTTAGATGGCGCAGACAGTAGCTTTGCGTCCTCTCTGCTAGAAGAGTTTAAGAGCAATAAAACCAAGTCCTTTGAGCTTGTTGAAATTGCTGGTCACGTCGTTGAGTTTAGGTGTGGTCCGAAATACACTTGCAAATTTTTATAAATTGGATTTTTCTAATTATTTTAGTATGTAAAGTTTAATGATGATTGTGGTTATCAGTGCGGACCAGTATGGTAGCCGTTTCATTCAACTGAAACTTGAAACTGCAACTACGGAGGACAAAAACATGGTTTTCGAGGAGATTTTCCCTCAATCTTTTACTCTGATGACTGATGTCTTTGGAAATTATGTGATCCAGAAGGTGTGCTATGAACCGACTTATTTTTATCATCTAACTATGACATAAAAATCACTTATTTTTTTAATTTAGAAGTTTTCTGATTTATTGTTTTAATTTTAGTTCTTTGAGCATGGAATGCCGCCTCAAGGAAGGGATTGGCCTAGAAATACAGTATGGGTCATGTTTTGACACTTAGTCTTTCAATGTACTGCTGCCGAGTTATCCAGTAGGTAATAATTGAATTATTTGTTTTTTTGTTGCTACTTATGTTTATTTATTTTACTTTTTTGATATGGCGTGAGGAGAAAAATTGTTATTGGGTCCACTGAATTAGTAAATCATCTGACAAATATGTTGTTATAGGCGATCAAGGTTGTTGACATGGACCAAAAGATCAAGATGGTGGGAGAGCTTGATGGTCATTCATGCGTTATGTTCGTGATCAAAATAGGAACCATGTTATTCAGAAGTGTATTGAATGTGTCCCTGAAGAACATATTCAGTTTATTATCACAACTTTTTTTGATCAAGTTGTGACCCTTTCGACCCATCCATATGGTTGTCGCATAATACAGGTAATCCATTTAAAAAAGAAAATGTTGCGACTTTTAAACGACAGCACATATAAAGCTTGTTTCAGTTTTTATGGGATATGAAGAGATTAAATTTACTAATCATACATTTTTCATGTTTCAGAGGGTGCTTGAGCACTGTGAGGATCTGAAAACTCAGAGCAAGGTGATGGATGAAATCCTTGCTTGTGTAAGCATGCTAGCACAAGATCAGTATGGAAATTATGTTGTTCAGGTTTGTAACCACAACTCTAGTTTGATTTTTGAGTTGTTGGCTCACTTTATCTACTTATATTTTCGGGCTAATTCTTATTCTTGGTTAATCTATTTGGAGCAGCATGTGTTAGAACATGGAAAGTCAAATGAGCGTTCAATAATAATTCAAGAGTTGGCCGGGAAGATTGTTCAAATGAGTCAACAGAAATTTGCATCGAATGTTGTTGAAAAATGTTTGACCTTTGGTGATGCTAGTGAACTCCAACTCCTTGTGAACGAGATGCTTGGTACTACTGATGAAAATGAGCCACTTCAGGTATGTACTCTCTCTGCGAGGAAATAGATGTTTCAGATTTGTAAACTTGTTACTTATATGATTTGTGGTGGTAATTGGTTGTCTATGTATTCAGGCAATGATGAAAGATCAGTTTGCAAATTATGTAGAAGGTGAAACCCAAACTTAATCCTCTCTATAACACCAAACTCCGATCAAACCACCTTCCCAACTAACTCCGATCAATCCACCACTACTCCTCCGCTTCACCTATTCACCTTCTTATACAATAGTTCAACCGTCTTTCACCGTCGTTCTTCAACCGTTTTCTACCTGAATAATTACCGAAATTGTTACCTGAATATTAATAGATCATATATCATTTAATTCGACTACAATGAATGAAGAAGGAGGAGATTCTAATGATATTAGGCCATCAGATGATGAGATTGATGAAGAAGATCAAGTTTTCCGTTCAGATTACACAGAAATTGATAGTAACTATTACTTCTGTTACCTTTTTTATTAAATTTTAATTTATAAATCATAATTATTATGTGTTTGATATTTGCTTAATTTATACAATATTTATTATGTTTTATTTATAATATCTTCATGTGTGAGAATTTAGTAAGGATTAGGTTTTGAAGTTTCTAGCGGATTTTTAAAGTATCTTCAAATGTGAAAACTTTATCTAGGAATTGAATTTTTCTGTTATTAGGGGATTTTTTTATAGTATTTAGGTTTTGTAAGTATCTTCACATGTGAAAGCTTTAGCTAGGAATTAAAATTTTCTGTTATTAGGGGATTTTTATAGTATTTAGGTTTTGTAGTTACTAGCGGCTTTGTAAAGTATCTTCACATGTGAAAACTTTAGCTAGGAATTAAATTTTGGTGTTACTAGCGGATTGGTAAAGTATCTTCACATGTGAAAACTTTATATAGGAATCAAATTTTAATGTTACTAGCGGCTTTGTAAAGTATCTTCACATGTGAAAACTTTAGCTAGGAATCAAATTTTGGTGTTACTAGCGGATTGGTAAAGTATCTTCACATGTGAAAACTTTATATAGGAATCAAATTTTAATGTTACTATCGTATTTGTAAAGTATCTTCACATGTGAAAACTTTAGCTAGGAATCAAATTTTGGTGTTACTAGCGGATTGGTAAAGTATCTTCACATGTGAAAACTTTATATATGAATCAAATTTTGATGTTACTAGCGGATTTGTAAAGTATCTTCACATGTGAAAATTTTAGATATGAATCAAATTTTGATGTTATTAGTGGATTTGTAAAGTATCTACACATGTGAAAACTTTAGATAGGAATCAAATTATGATGTTACTAGTGGATTTGTAAAGTATTTTCACATGTGAAAGGAATCAAATTTTGTTGTTACTAGCGGAATTTTTTATGGTTATTATATGTATTTTTTATGATTTAAGTTTAGTAATACTATCTTCATATGTGAGAGTGTCTTTACAGATGAAATTATCAGCTAGGAATACAAGTGAAAATCAGATCAGAACCGGAAGTATCATAAGAACAGGATGTTTGGCGAGGGCTAAATTCAAGATAAATGTTACACAT
>BQNB010061946.1:0-27612 GCA_026074375.1 Tanacetum coccineum
CCTAGACCATGTACATCACAAGGACTTAGGAGGTTTAGGTCATGACTAGTGGTTTTGACCACTAGTCACCCTTAAAACCCTCTTTGTGTTCCAACGACCAACCCCCCCTCCTAGTAGGTCTTTGGTCTTTGTTTTACCATTTTTGACCACCTTTGTGTATATATCACATGCATTACTAGGTATTAACACACACACTCTCAAAACACTTAAGAAAAACAGCTCCATCCCTCCCTTTCTCTTTTGTTTGGCCACGGCAACAAATCACAAACACAAACCATCCATAAAATTTTATTCTATAACACATACAAGCATTCACATATCATATCTAAGATACCTCATGGTGTTTTAAAGGCTTGGTTAAGCCTTTACAAGTGTTAAAGCAAGGAAAAGGAAGGATTAGGGTTTTATTGTGGATTAGGGTTTGTTGGTTGTGAAAGCTAGGGTTTATAATCTAAAAAAGGGTTTGAAATTTTTTGGTCATCATATTACATCATTATAAGGTTATCTAAAACTCTTAATATCTTTACTTTTATGATTTTATGCATATATATGTTCTATGTAGTTAATCACCATTTAGGAAATGTTTTAACATGTAAAATGGATTTTAACTTGTGATTATGCTTTGACAAACTTTTTCACATGTTATGTGGATGTTAATATGATGTTATAATGGAAGTATAAGTCTTGTACACTCTTGGTTTATGTATAAAAAGTTTATGTATAAACTTGTTAATTTAGGGTTTACTTAATAAGTTATGATTTAAAGGTGTTGATAAGGACATATACCATAGACTCTTGGACAAATGGACACTATTATATGTAACACATATGATATATAAGGTTGTGAAGGATTTGTGATAACTTTATTAAGTTGAAAAGTTATAAAAACAAGTGTATATGATTAATTATATAAAAGATGTAAAGAGGCTATTTTGATTCGAATTCAAAACAGTGGGTTTAACATTTTTATAAAATAGTACGTCTCATGACAATTCAAAAAAGGTAAGAAACTCGAAAAACGGATTAATAACGAAAAAGATACGTAGTTTACGAGTTACACGTTAATTAAACACGTTATAAAAGAGATTTTATAAAAATAAGTTATAAAATACTTCTAATATATAAAGTTTATTATTTTTCACATATATGACTTAATTTTAGTATTCCAAAACAATTCGGATAATAATTTTTGGATCAATAACGAAGGAGTTATGAATTACGCGAGATTATATACTTAAATGTATAAAAATACTTTTATAAAAGTTACTGTTCACATCAGTAAATAACATTTTTAAAACACCATTAATATGATAGAACTTTAGATAACAAATACGTGCTCGAAAGAATCGCTAAAAACGAAGCTATAACGAATAAAATACGACATTTACGGGTTTTACGATAACTAAATCTATAAAAATAATTTTATAAATTGTTATGAACAGTTAAAGTACTGTTCACCAGTAGGTCAAAAATATGAAAATGTAATATTTTGATAACTCGTCTTAATACGAAAGCGTGAACGTAAGAAACGGGCTTAAAACGAAGAAATTGCGTCGTTTTTTTACTATCGAACTATTTATAAACGTTTTAACTTTATTAATATGATTTCACTAAAACGATTAGATGGTGATTGAGCTATATAGAATTGTATATGGTAGTATTTACTCAAAGTGATTGGTACTTATACGACCTATATTGGATTAGGTTGCACTCGATCATTACCGTGACGCATTTTCTGTGATATACTTGATATACGCTCACTCAAGGTGAGTTCATAGCCCCACGTTTTACATGATTTTGTTTTACAAGTTTTTGGGGTGAGAAACATTCATTGTTTTACAATTGGACACAAGTGGATACTTTTACTTTATGATTACGTGTTGCCTAAGTAGCGATAACCCTAGTTGAGCCCATTATCATGAACTGTCAATTACTGGATTGTGAGCGCGAATGTTATGAATAGATCTATTGGGATTGACATCCCCGTTCGGGTGATTAGCTATCACTGGACAAACGAACGTATACCATGTCGAACATAGGATGTTGCGGGTTAGAACATCAACATGGGCAATGTAGGCAATTTATATTGTATTCATTCATGTCGAGCTTCAGTGTCATGAGCTTAGGGCAACGTAATTACATTTATATGATGTCTGCATCTGTTGCATTATCATACACTTGGGAAATCTTGTGGTCCTACAATATACGATTTATCAAACCTATGAATTCACCAACATTATTGTTGACGTTTTAAAGCAATGTTTTTCAGGAGGTCAATAAGCACGAGGTGCAAGGGATACATTGGTGGTTTTGATTTGGATATCATGCATTAAAGATTTTGTCGCATTACATTTTGTATATCTGTTATGGGCTAGAAATCTTTGTATTTTGAACAAGTGAACAAGTGAAGCTTCGGGCTTATGTAACAAATACTTTGTTAAATCCAATGTATCGGTTTTAAACGACTTTTTGGTCGTTCTATATATATCTTGTGTTATTGATCATTGAAGTAACACGCCCCGGACCCTTATTCCGCTGCGACCCAATTTGGGGGTGTTACAGATTGGTATCAAGAGCCAAGGTTATAGAGAACCAGGTCAAATGTTTTTGCTGGACTATAACCATACGCATATTCCAACCGACTTCCAGACCTTATAAATAGAAAACTCAAAAACGAGTTTTAAGTGTGCTAAATCATATTCTCGATACCTAAACCACAAAAGTCAATTTTCAGAGGAGAAAAAGAGCAGAAGAGGTCGAGCAACAGTATTCAATTCCATAGGGAGAATCGTGTAATCATTCTTTTGTATCGTTCAGTGTTGGTATATTCGTTAACTCGGTTAGTTTATTGGATAAATTATTACTAGTGTATTTATTATAACTTTTGATGGCTAATACCTTCGGGTAATTAGCCATTAGTATGAAGATATGAATGTTTGTATTTGTTTATATTGATCTTGATTTATCGTTGAGTGCTTGTTTATGTTTATCAATTTATACTTGTTTACACACGACTTGGATGGAGACCTATCATTAATGGATCTAGCAAGTGGACCAAGCGGATCTAGAGTCCGGATAGCTGCGCCATATTGTCAATTTATACATCTAGATTAATAGTTACACAAGTATTGTCCTTCTAAGTCGTGTATAAAGATACGCTTCGGGCTTAACTAGTTAATGGGATATTGTCGATGGTTTTTTTGATGTGTTGATCTAGCAGAAGGTGACCCTAATAATTCAACAATATTGTTCTTGATTCCATTGGATAGTTGGACAAGTGGACTACTAGTGTATAGATTGTCATTAAGCGGTAAGTGGGTAAAGTCTCTATGAGCTAGGGTTTAACAAGATCACCATTGCTTTAATCCCTAAGATAGATTATAATCAGCAAATAAGGATGCTTTAATTGTGATAGAATTAATGTGTCTAGGTCTTAGGATGATGTATCGCCTTAAGTATTAAGAATGTATATGGCACCTACGATAGAAGAAATCTTTTGCACTAATAAACCAAAAACCAACGAAAGAGTCAAAAAAAAAAAAAAACTTTCTAAAGAAACAAACTTTTATAAAAAAAGTTCTAATCGGATTAATAATGGTTAATACAGTTTTCTTATATAAGGTTCGACCGCTCTTTTATCTTTTGTCTATTAGCTTGCGTGGGTAACAGTGTCTTGAATTGATTGTAGTCACCAACCAAACTGTGCCAGTCTCTCAGGCTGAAAACCCCCTTTTCCTGTTAGAATTAGGATTTAGACTGACATAGGTTTAACATAGGATTAGAATAGAATTAACATAGATTAGATAACCAAGATATTAATTAAATTGATAGATTTAACCTCGCTCTCAGTGATCGATACCCTACTTACCACGAAACTACTACCGATCGGGTACACTGCCCGTTAAAGTGTTGTTTTTGGTTGAGTCGGCAAAATATAAATTTAAAACTTGAAACAATAAAATATACACCACACAACGACACATCAAGTTTTTGGCGCCGCTGCCGGGGAGTGAAAATTAATCTTGATTTTTATTTGATATTTTGGTTTTTAACATTAGATTAGATCTAACCATTAGGATTAGTGTAGCTTAGATTAATTTGCATATTTGCGTGCTTGTTTTGTGTGTTTAATTTTCTGCATTGTATATTTTTTGCATATTGTGTGTTTGTGTGTTTCGCATTATTCAAAGTACGCTGTAGAATTTTTTTCAAACCAATACGGCGTATTCAATTTATTGGATACGACGTATAATTGTTTTTCAAACCAATACAGCGTATTCGACTCTATCATCAATACGGCATATTCAGTTCACTGAATACGACGTATTAAGCTATTTGACAGTTTTCTTTCCTAGCGAATTTATTAACAAGTTTAATTGTCGACCCAACTACATTACTATCGGAGGAGTATATCTGGCTTGAGGAGAAATAATTCTCGTAGAGTGGTAAGGTGTATTACTCGGGAAATGTACGTTTGGTAAGATAGGGATAATGAAGACGTTCACGACCTCGGATCTTGTTGGAAACTGAACTCCATTTAGTCTTTAACGGACACATTAACATCTGAAGCACTCTTCGTGTGAGCCTATGTAAGTTCTCTAACAAGATGAAATCAAAACTTTAGATTATCATTTGACGAATCCGACGATGAAGATTGCATGATAATTTTTGACAAAAATTTATTTTCTTACAAAATAATTTCTGTCAATGATTTAAAAACGGATTCGGAAAATGATGATAATAAAGTCAATATGCCTTTGTTTCCATCACCCAAGCCTACGGTCAATTATTTTGATGATTTAGACCTATTTAAAGATTTCGACAATGAATTTCCAGCTATTGTTTACAATGATGCTCAAACGTCTAAATCAGATTTATTAACTGGACTGATTTTATGTAACACTCCCATTTTTACATATAGCAGCGGAAGCTAATCTGGGGTATTACTTCAAGGGTACAACAGTCATAATCATAGAAAATGATTCAAAAAGTGTCGTTTTTGAAAGTAAAGTTATCATTCATTTATTTCATCAGAATTTGTATAAAAGAGAGGTTTCCAGAATCTAAAATACAACATTTGAATGATAACGGTTTTTCCATCTTCATATCCTCGTCACTCTGTGCCATTAGTTACCTGAGATAAAACATGCTAAAAAGTCAACACAAAGGTTGAGTGAAATCCATAGGTTTAAGTAATATAATTTGAATGCATAATGCGATATTAGGGTTACAGTTGATATACACCCAGTATTGATTATAACTTAATTTGTATTGCCATTAGTCATGAATCGATGCCTTTGGTTATAATGTTAAGATTGCCCCTGCTGGGAACCTTTGCCAAAATACAGCGTGATTTATATGATGTGCAATTGGTTATCGTTACGGATACACAACGGGGAGTACAACAATTTTCTATATTCACATCAGTTACGGCTTACTTACAGAGATGTATTTAACGTTAATCGATTATTGGGGGACTTATAGGCAAAGCAGTGACTTATGGCAATAGTAAATTTTAATGCATGTAGAAATAATTGCATTCATGTTTATAGCATGTATCTCCCTCGCGAAGTTTATAAAAGATTGAACATGCGAGGCTATGAACTCACATGAACCAGTTATAGGGGAAAGTGATTGCTTATTGTATAAGGAAAAGAAAGTAACGGGCTTATCTCGACAATCACATACTTACTGGGTTTATTAGGGCATGTCTTAGTTTGTTGTATTATATAAGTTTTTGGATATCGATGTTGGTTTTTGATATAAAAAATTATCAATAAACACCGTTCGGGCCTTCTAGTCTAGAAGTCATTAGTAAAAAGTTTGTGGTGCTAGGGCACTTTAAATCGGTAAAACCTATAACTCAGACTGAACGTAGTACCAGATGAAACTCGTAATATGAAGCTCCTAGTATTGTGGTATGAATGGATCGGGAATGATTTTGAAAGCACATCGATGATGAACTGATATAAGGATTAAAACATAAGCAGTTTTAAAGCATTTTATTAAATATCTGGAGAGGTTTAGCAGAGGAGCGTTAATTAAAGTTATGTTGGTAATGTTTTGAAATATGATTTTACACTTTGTCAAAATGTTACATTTTTTTAGACCCTGGGTTTGGAAAATTGCAAGGTAGGGGCCCGATAGGGTTTGCATTTTTACGACTTTGGTCCTTCAAATTTTATTGATATACCAAGTAAACCTTATACTTTAAAAAGTGACATATTAGACCCCTATAGTTATAACTTTGATAAATGTCACTTTAGTCTTTTCGTTATAAAGTTTTCTGAAACTTTACGATATATACACCCTTACGGGATTATAATTAACAAAACATGTCCTAATGCCTTGCAAGGTTACATTTAACATTTCAATAGTCATTTTTATAAGTGTATACTAAACTAAAATATGAAGTATTTATACATAACATCAAGTTTATATTTAACGATTTCGTTTAAGTTTAAAAGTAAACAGGGTCAAATTAGGGTTTCAAAATGGAAAACGCGCGGGGTTTAAGGTTCAAATTCTTTCAGACTTATCTAGTGCTACTTATGTTAACAATTATATTAGCTGATTAGGATTGATATAACCAAAGTTTTTACCAAGTTTAAACCTCATAGTTTAATGTAAAAAACATGAAATTAGGGTTTCGGGTGTTACAGGTTTTGGATCAAAAAGGCATAACACTTAGGTTTTTGAGTTCAAAGCTTTATATTATGATTTTAGCAAGAACATATGAACATTATGACGTTACATGAGCAGAATATAAGCTTATATAACCTGGTTTAAGCTTACAGCTTGGAAACGGGTCAGAATCGGGGACTTTCGGCTTCGTTTCGGCTAGAGTAAACGACTCCGGGCTTCGTTTCTTGTTTTTTTGTTTCTTTCTGTACTTGAGACTTCTTAAGATATATTAGTATTATAGTGTGCAAGAGTTGCTACTTTGAAGGTTTTAGTGGAGGATGTTGGGGGATGAAGAAAAATGAACAAGGATGGCTTCTATTTATACTTGTGCAAGTTCAAGAAGAGTAAGCAAGGCCTCATTTCTGATCTAGACACATGTACAAGCTAGTATGAGATGTGTTAAGGCTATAAATACAAGAGTAGAAGGTCTAGGAGTAGCTTGAATGAGGTGGATAGTGTTGGAAACCTTTCTTGCTGCCGTGGCTAAAGAGAAGCAAAAAGGATCACATGGTGCCTTCATTCTTGACTTTGGATAAGTAAAATTTGCTTAGTAAGCTGATACTATGATTCTAGAAGAGTTCTTGGGTGGTCATTTGCACATGGTAGCAATTTAGAGGGGTTAAAATGGTCATAGAAGCAAACCGGGTCTATTTTGGGTTCGACGGGTTCTTCAAAGGTTTTAACAAGGTACATTGTGTTATAAATGATTAAGGAATGATGAAATAGGTTGTTAAGGTTTGGGATTAAAGTAATTAGCAAAGATTAGCAATTCGTTTGGGTTAAAACGGATTAGAATTGAAGAAATGGGAGTACGGGTTCAACTAGGGCTCGTTTAGGGTTTTCTTGACTTTCTTGGCTTATATTTTGCATACTCTTGATTAGGAATGATGGAATACAAATCCTAGGGCTTATATAAAGTATTATCAATGAAGTTTGGTCATTGGTTTAAGTTAAAATGGGTTGAAATTGAGAAAACGGGTCAAAGTCATAATTAGGGTTTTCTGGATTCGTTAGGGTTTTCTAGGCTTTGATTTCTTGTACATTGCCAAGTTAATGATAGATAATGATTTTTAAACTCATTTTATGAGTTTGTAATGGCCCTTGGTTGGTTATTTGGGATTAGAATGGTTTAAAACGAGTAAACGGGTTAAATGACCAATTAGGTACATTTAGGGTTTCTAAGATATGTTTTACGTACAAGTGAAGTAAAATGATGAAGTAATGATGAGATAATGATTGAATAGGATTTGATATGATTGTAAAATAAGTTATTACAACTTATTTGAGTGTTGGTTTGGGTTTAAAATGGATAAAAGCCAAGAAACAGGTCATGGTTTAGAAACTATTTGCTCGGTGTTTAGGGTTTAAATTCAGGGTTTGAATGTACAAAATGATGTATGAAAGTTTATGAATAGAATATTTAGGGTTTACATATGTTTATGAGTGTAATAGCTTGAACACAAGTGATGGTGAAGAAATTAGAATGAAAATGGAGGTAAAATGGCTATTTTAGATATCATGCATAATTGATTATCCATTGAGCTTTTAAGGACTTGTCTTTGATTTAAGAGAATTATATATTTCAAATGAGATGTTATATTACTTGTACATATGCTTTAGTAGCTTGTGCATTCACTTTAGATGTTAACCTTTCATGAGATTAGGGTTTAGGGCATCCGATAATGGTTTAAAGCCCATTTTTGATTGATGTTGATAATGGTCTATTTAGGAGAATGTATCTTGTATAATGATATTTATGATAAATGACTTGGATATGTTATGATGTTTGCTTGACATATATGAGGATAGGATTAGCCATACGTAGGTTGTCCGAGTCCGTTAAACTTGAAGGTATGCCAAGTTATATTGCATATTGAGATATTTGGCAAGTAATGTAATGTAATAATGCGAAAAAATTTCCTGAAAAAGGTGAGTTATATTATAACTGATAGATTGTACTTCATCTAACTTAATAGCATGGATATTGACATTTTATGAAAATTGTAGTTGTTATAGTCTCTACCCCTTAAAGAAATCTGGTCCCGAGATTTAATTGAAACTTGAAGTGATGATTGAAAATAGATGAGGATATTTGGCACGAATTTCGTCTTCGCGTTCCCATGTAAATTCTGGTCCTCTTTTAGAGTTCCATCGTTACTTTGATTATAGGAATACGAATTCGCTTGAGTTGCTTGATCTCACGATCCATAACTTCTACTGGTTCTTCTACAAAGTTAATCTTGTCGTCAAGTTGAAGTTCTTTCATTGGAATAACGAGAGATTCGTTAGATAAGCATTTCTTAAGATTAGAAATGTGGAAAGTATTGTGGATACTACTAAGCTCTTCAGGACGCTCTAGTCTGTATGCCACTGGGCTAATTCGTTCAAGTATTTTAAATGGTCCAATGTATCGTGGATTAAGCTTTCCATCGTTTTCCGATTGTAAGATACCCTTGCGAGGTGTTACTTTCAACATAAAACAGTGCGCCAACTTGAAATTCTAAAGGTTTCCATTCTTATATTGCATAACACTCCTTTTGTCTTTTCTTGCAGATTGCAAGCGGTGGCGGAATTTGTACGATCTTTTTTAGTGGTTTCTTGAATTATTTCTGTCCTGTATGTTGTAGAATTCCACTTCAGCCAGCTATACAGGGTGATAGTCACTTTACATCCTTAAGTGATTATCGAATCCGGTGTTGCCTTGTAATGGGCATCTGATAATGTTGTTATATGTAAAATTTTTTACAATGGTAATATTTATCAATATCTTTCCCGAATTTCTTTGAACAAAAGCTGTAGCTGTCTCCTCGTAGTGGTTTGGATGGTTCTTTCACTTTGTCCATCAAGTTTTCAAGGTGATATGCTATACTCATGTCTATTGGTACTATTGCATTTTGCAATGACTGCCAGAATTGGATGTGGAAATGACTGTCACGATCCGAGATGATAGAAATTGGCATGCCATGTCAAGAGACTATTTCTTTGATGTATAACCTTGTAAGAGTTTCCATACTATCAGTCGCTCGAATGGGTATGAAATGAGACGATTTGGTAAGACGATCGACAATGACCCAGATGGTATCATGTCTTCCCCTCCCTTCCCCACCCTGGTTGAGGTTTTAGGTACTTTAGTGACAAAATCCATTGATATTCTTTCCATTTTCCCACATAGGATTTCAGTTGTACCAATAAGTCGGATGGCTTTTGACATTCTGCTTTAACTCTAGAACATGTCAAACACTTGCTAAGATATCCTGCGATGATTGCCTTCATGTTAGGCCACCAATAGAGTTTCTTTAAGTCGTGGTACATCTTATCAGAACCTGAGTGAATAGAATATTTAGATTTATGAGACTCGTGCATGATTAAGTCTCTTAAACTACCAAAAAGTGGTAACCAGCTTCGGTTTTTGATACCCGAGTTCCGTCAGGACGAATTTCAAATGATTTGTCCATTCCTCGTTGGTTCTCGTTTTTGACATTTTCTTCTTTGAGGGCTTCATTTTGGGCTTCGAGGATTTGAAATGGTAATTTTGGATGAACGGTTAAGATTAATGCTCGAACTCGGAGGGGTTTGATTTGTTCTTTGCGAATTAAGGCATCTGCACAACAGTTGCCTTCCGGGATGATAGCAAATTTCACAATCATAATCTGCGTGTTGTTCTAAACATCGTGTTCCTCAATTTTCAATACTTTTTAGACGTAGAATATGTTGAAGCTCTTTGTTCAGTGAAATCTGTAAAATTTGTTCGTATTGTTAGGTGTTCTCCTGATTTTTAAGAGCGTATATTACTGTATAGTTCGTGATCGTGTGTAGTATAGTTTTCTTTCATGAGGTTTGAGTTGTCGAGATGCTATAAGCAATGACTTTTTCTCAGTTGCATTAGTAAAACTCCTAACCTTGATGGATGCAATAACAGTAAACGACAAAAATTATCGTTTCCTTCTGGTTAATGATAAGATTGGTGCTTCACAGAGTTTTTGTTTAAGGAGTTGACAAGCTATTCTTGTTCTTCGCCAAGATATAACTTCTTGTTCTTTGGGTTATTTAGTCAAAAGGCTTTGCATTCTTTGAAAACCTTCGATAAATCATAGATAATAGCCGACGTGTCCTAGAATTGAAGTACTTTCTGTGGGTGTAGTGGGAGTTGTCCAATTATTATCGGCTTCGATTTTGGCAGGGTCAAACATGAAGTCCGTGTATTTTCGATGTGATGACCAAGAAACTGCTCGATATGTATCCTAAATCACATTTAGAGAACTTGGCATTAATTTCTCTTTTCGGAATAATTCCAAGATTATTCTGAGATGACTTGCATATACTTCTTCGTTGCGCTGAATGGATTCAGATATCATCGTATTGAATACAATTACATACTTATCAAGATAGGTTTTCAACACGATTCATGAGATCCATAATACATCAGGTGCATTTGTTAAAACAAATGCATGACTTGAAATTAATTGTGTTCGTGTCTCGTTCTGAAAGCAGTTCTTTAGGAATATCTCCTTTCCCTTACTCTCTGTTGATGATAACTTATTTAGTCGTATTTTTGAATAACGCTTGAACCTGAGTTGATCGACATTAAGTCATCGATCCTGGGCATATGGGTAACGATTCTTTATGAGTAAGTTTATTCAACTCTCGGTAATCTCGTACCATTCTAATAGATCCTCTTCTTTTTAACAAATAAGACAGGAGCTCCCCAAGGCGATGTACTTGGTCGAATGAAACCTCGGTCGGTTAGTTCTTGAAGTTGGTTAGATAACTCCTGCATTTCTGAAGGAGCTAATCTATAAGGTGTTCGAGCTACAGGTGCTGCTCTGGGTATTAAGTTGATTTGGAATTCTACTTGGCGAATGGGAGGGATACCAGGTAGATCTTCAGGAAAGACATCTGGAAATTCTTTAACTACGGAAATGTGTTCGAGTCTCTTCTCGTCTGCTTTCTTCTCCATAACTTGGATCATAAAAACTTGACAACCTCGGGATATATACTTTTCGGTTTTTATGCAGGATATGAGATTTAGTCGAGTTTTACTTCGATCACCTCGAATGATTAGAGTTTCACCGTCGATAGGAATGTGAACAACTTTCTCGTCACAGAGAGTTTTGGCACGATATTTGGATAAACCAGTAATACAATGACTCTACGTCGACTCTTCCAGTTTAATTGATGAGATCGTTTTCTAACGGTTGATTTACAAAGTTAAAGTGCAGCCTTTAATAACAGTGTTTGTGCTTACTAAGTTTCCGTCAGCCATTTCGATATTATAAAAGGTATCTACTGTAATAGACGGAATATTTAGCATAGAGGCAAGCGATAAGGATATAAAACTTCTATCAGCTCAGGGATCAATAATACCTCTGGACTAAATGTGATTTAGGAGAAAACATACCGTAACGACATTTGGTTTTTTTTTTTTTTTTTTTCTTGTTGGGCATTCTTATCTTCAGTATGTAGGCTCTTCACGGGGCATAATGTTGGCTTTTGGCACTGATTTTGTGTAGTGTCCTTTCTCACACGGCCCTGGCAAACACCTGTCAATGGGAGTTGATACTTCCTGGTGGCTGGCTTACTTTGACTTCGGCATTCTTGCTTAGATGGCCCATTCTGTTTCAAATTATTACACTATAGTACAGGGTCCGGTGTGATGGTAATTGCACCTTTTACACAGAGGGAGATCTCCGGCATACCTACATCTTTTTGATGAATCTAATAGAATAGGATCTACCTGCTTATTGCCTCTCGATTTTTGTTGTCGACGATGTTGTAACGATTGTTGTGTTACGATTGTTGCTGCAGGAATTGTTGTGAAAGTTCTTCTGTCGTCAAGCTTTCTTGTGTTGTCGTTTGATACCTGCATGGTACATGCTTAGTTTCTTGATCCATTAGCTTGGGCTATTGGTTATGGCATCCTCTAAATTTGAGGTTTAGAGGCAGTACATTTACTTCAATGCTTTCGAGGTAGACCTCCGATTAAAAGCTTCAAGTGTTTATCATTGTTTTGGCACCATGTTGGACATAGAATCGTTAATTCTTATAATCTTTCTAAATATGTTTAAGATCATTTCCCTTTACAATCAGATTGTAAAGTTCTTCTTCCATCTTTCTGATCTCAGTCCGGGGACAATACTTGTTCGTCAGAAGCCTTTTTAACTCAGTCCAGGTGATTTGATTGGCTTGCTCTATTCCCATAGGCTGGGCATATGCATTCCACCAGGACAAGGCATCGTCAGTTAAAGTACCAGTAGCAAAAGTTACTTTGTTTTCTTCGGCACATCTGCTACGAGAGAACACTGATTCGGTTCGTTCAAACCAGCGAATAAGACCTACTGCTCCTTCCGTACCATTAAAGTAGAAAGGTTGACAGCTAATGAACTCTTTGTAGTTTCCCGTTTTCACTGCAGGAGTTCCAGTACGACCGGTGTTCCTGTTGGGATTACTAGCACTTGCCATTGTCGCAGCTTGAGCTTCTAGAGCCGAGGTAACACTATTAGCTACTAACTTTCTAATGGCATCTTTAGTCATAGAGGGTGTTGTTGATGCTTTTTTTTGGAGGCGTTTATACCACAAAAGATAACAACGTAATAAGAATGATAGGTGTATTGCTCAAAATTTTTTAAAGAGAAATACTCAGTTTTAAATTTTAAGCATATTTAACAATAAATATATTGAAGCTTTGGATATAGGTTATGGGATAATGATAAATATAATGATGCGTATGATAGATGAATGATGGATGAAGGAATGATGAATAAATGAAGATAGATGAATGATGAGATGCAATTAAAGCAGGTAAAACCACACGGTATGAATCGGATGCCTTTATATTAGAACAAACTTGCCTTTTTATGTACATAGTCAGATGTGACAAGTGTTTTTATTTATACCACACATCCCGTGGCTAGGTTAAAGCTAAAGACTGGAATTTAAACTAGAAACTAGAAACTAGATGATCACTGAATGCGGTTCTGGAGTTCGATGATAGAGTTCATGAGTTTTTCTATGTCTTCTTGGTGACGAGTTTCCATATCATTGATGACTTCTGCCAATTCCGCGATTCTGTAGCGAGCTAAGGAGATCTTATGGTTATATCCTATTTGCTTTCTCGGAGTTTGTGATCTGAGTATGAGCTTGCTGGAGTTCTGCTGCTAAGGCGTCAAAATCACGTTGGATGATTATTGTTCCTTTACCAAGACCTTCGATGCCGTTTTCAATCTGTTCAAAACGTTCAGGAGGGATTTCTTCTAGATAACCTTGGATACCCTGAATTTGCTCTTCATGACGTTTGATAGCTGATTTCTGGGAAGTTTCACCAATCTCAAGAGCTTGAGGTTGGGATGGGGTAGATGGAGACAACTGCATTGGTGAAAGGAGTCCTTCTGGGAGAAAGAATTCTTGAGTTTTAGGGGGTATGATAATTGGAGACGGGATGGCTGTAGTTTCAGTATAGAAAGTTATAAGGCTTTCCTGTATGGATCATTGGAATTAACAAAAGGGTCGGTGAAGTTAGGGGACAATTCCAATAGAATTCGGAAGCACTGGAGTAAGTTTTCCCTGGAGAGGTCGGGACATAATCTGGAGAAGCCGGAGGAACATAGTTTGGGAATTTGAGACAAAACATCTCCAAATTAGTTAGACGATCGGGGGAAGAATCGTTCTGCTTATAACCCAGCGTAAATAATTAAGTTATTTATTTAGTAATATAATAGGTTATGTAATTTAAATACAATTCCGGCGAGTTATAGCGGCTCAGGAGGACTTTATTGGATGGAAAAAGAAAAGGAGTTATAGTTAAGGTTTTAAACCTTGTTTCTCGATACGTAGGTTCTTGATACCAAATCCGTAACACCCACATTTTTACATATAGCAGCGGAAGCTAATCTGGGGTATTATTCAAGGGTAAACTGTCTTAATCATAGAATAAAACGATCAAAAAGAGTCGTTTTTAAAAGTAACGTTATCATTCATTTATTTCTTTAGATTTGTCAAAAGAGAGGTTTCCAGGAATCTAAAATACAACATTTGATTGATACGGTTTTTTCATCTTCAATGTTCCTCGTCACTCCGTGCCCATTAGTTACTGATATAAAACATCGCTAAAAAGTCAATGATGAGAGTAAATATACCTTTTATCATATAATATAATAATAAAAATATAAAATTATAATAAGTATAATTTAAAAACACAATCAATAAAACCGAGAAGTAGTATAGAATGTTCCCGGGTCGTTTATCCCCAACAAGGCTGGACTGGAGAATCGATATAGTCGGAGGATTGGAGTTTGAATGAGAAAAATGATTTGAGAGTGTGGAAGTCTAAGTTAAACATTAAAAAAAAAAAAACGATTTAAGATAAAAACCTAAAATTATGAAATTAAGCTGAAAAACGAGAGCACGAGTTCTGAACAAGGGGTCAAAACCTAAAAATCTTCAAATTACCTACAAAGTATTTTTTGCTTCTATACTACTCTTAGGGGAATAATAACGAAGAATGAAAGACTAGACTAAAAGAGGTCGTTTTGAACCAAAAACGAGTCAAGACAGAAAAACCGTACCGGGACCCGTTCTTTAAAAAAACAAAAAGTTACGAAATCTAACCTACGGAATAAGAAAGTTTTTAAATTTTTCTTACGTAATATATTACTAAAGAAAATTTTCTAAAAAAGAAAAATATTTTTTTTTTTAATTTTTATATTTTTTATGAATTTTTAAAACTTATAACGAAATTAAATTATAAAAAATACTAAACTATTTTTAAAAATTCTGAAAAATTTACCTAAAATACTAGACCCTAAATACTACCGATGAAAAATAAGAAACCCAAACTTCGGCTTATAAATAAGCTCGAAATAAGCTGGAAACAGCTTATAGCTTTAAGGGTGAAAAAAAGGGTTAAATACTAAACCACTTGGGACTCTAACGTAGAAGTCCCAAGGGCGCAGCGGTAAGGCAGGTTTATAAAAAGGGGTGTATTGAGGGTAGAGGCCCGGGTTCGAGTCTTGCTCACCCGGGTTTCCCCTTATCTCCCCTTTTTTTTTACAAAAACTTTTTCAAACAAACTTGTTAAGCTCCTTGAGCTTAACAATTTTCATAACTACGGCTTTTTGAGATTGCTTATAAATAAGCTGAAAAAGAGGGCTTTTTGTTGGGCAGTTCGCTTAAATAAGCTTAAGTCTTAAATGGCTATCTCTTTTTGACTTGTATTGAACAAATAAGCTAGAGTTTGAACAAATAAGCTTAAGGGGCTATCTATTCTAACCTAAATAAGCGCCATATGAGCTAGATTACAAACTAAATAAAGCTGAAAAGGGCTTAATCTTAGACAGGAAAGACTAATAATGCTTAAAACTAATATGGCTTATGCTATGGACTTTAGGAATCAAATAAGCAATGTAAAGTAAGAACTAGCAAACAACTTATCATACCAAACATTTTGAACTATAAGAATAAAAGAGGCAAATGAAAATAGCCAATAAGCCAGAAGTTATGCTTAAACACTCAGCCAGTACTAACTTTGGAGTTAGTAACTGCTGGGTAAATTTAAGGGCAAATTGTGGCTTAAATAAGCAATGGGAATAGGCACAATAGCTAGTAGCAACAAATCATTAATAATCTACTAAGACTCAAAGACATTAATTAAAAGAAACAAAATAGCTTAGAACATGAATAGCTTTATCATTACACTATGCGAAGTAAAAACAGTCAAAAAGCCTACTTTGAGCTTAAAAATAAGCAATGGGAAGGGCTTCCTAAGGTCTGAGCTTGATGGGGCTTATAGTTGGACCTAGGGGTTATCTAAAAAGCTAAAAAGATCTAGGGGCTTAAGGACAAATAAGCTAAAAAGGGTGGCTTGAAAATGGTGTCTAGCACCAGGGCAAATAATCTTTGACAGCTTAAAATAAGCTGTCAAATAAGCTCTAAATGAAAAATAAATGGTAAACAGATAAAAAGTGGCTTGTGAAGAGCTTATCTTCAAACTTTTATTTGCTAAAAACTAATTAAACCTGCTGATTTTAGTTCTTGAAAAAGGGCTTTTTCTTTAAAAAAAAAGACACCAAATTGTTGGCAGTTTTGACTTAGGAAATCAAATGACTCAAATCCATTTTTAAAAACTTGTTTAGAACTCACAAAGGACACACTTTGAAACTAAAACTCAAGTTTACAAGAGCTTATACAAATAAGCACTGGTATTCTTTTTTTAAAACCAACAATCTTAAAGGCAATAATGAGAAAACTTGAAAATCACTTTTTAAACTTAAAATCATTGGAAAACAGACTCACAAGGGCTTAATAACTTAAGCCAAAGTTAGCCATATGACACCAACCCATAACCTTCCCTTTTTGACCCATTTTGGGCTTAACCCAAACACCCCTTTATATTCTAAAAACGAATTTTAAAACTTATAAAAGCTGAATTAAGCTTAAACTTTTGAAGACAAGTATTAAATATTCAATAATAAGCACTAAGAAGTAAAAAACAAAGAGAAATAAGCACTTAAAAAAAACTTATAAGCTAACAATACAAATACATTATCTAGACAGTTTTTAGGCAAATGGCAATGTAATGATACAAGAGCAACTGAAGGGCATTTTTAAGCATCACTAAACACAAATAAGCACAAAAAGTCATTAATAAGCTAAAAATCATTAATAAGCTAAAAATAAGCAATGCTACAGTAATTTTTAAGCAAAAATTTAAAGAAAAAGCATACCTTTGATCCTTGCTCAAAACAGGATAAAGTGAACCTAAATAAGCTCTAAAACCTACCCAAAGCTTATAAATAAGCTATACTAAGCAACCCAATGAGCCATCCTTGTTTGCTCATTCATCCTTTTGCTTGATCAAACAGTAACTTTTTTCCTTCTTTTAAATTTTTCTTAAATTTTTGTATCAAAGTTTAAAACAGATTAGAAAGTGACTTATATTAAGCTTAAAAGTGAGCTTCAAGAAACAAGAACTTGGACAACATTTTTAAACTTAAATCTCCATTTTCATTAAAAGAAATTACAAGTACATGAAAGTTTAACTGAGTTACACTAAACAAACTAAAACTGAACTTCTAAAACTTACACACTAAAAACTCACTACTCTTGCCTCAAGGGCTTACAAAGGCTTTTATAGCCAAAAATAAGCTAGGTTTTTTTTTTCTCTTGTCTTCTCTCCTTGTGCTTCTTTGTAGACATAGAAACGACTTGTGTTTGTTGTGAGAGTAGAAACTCAAACAAATCCTGGCCCTAGGATTGTCTTGGTGCCCAAGGTCTTAAATCTAAACCCTTGATCAAATTGTGGGAATTAGGATTGCCACCGTGGACAAAGCCATATGGGGGGTAGGGTTTAGTTATGGTGATGGTTTTGGAGTGTTATGGGGAGTCAACGAGGTGGAAAGGGACAGGTTTGGGAAGTTATGAGCTTTGGCGGGAAAGGTTTATAGAAGATAAACAGTGTTTCAAAACCAGGGGTGAAGTTTGGGCTTTTGACATAATTAGTCCCTCATGGTTATAATCATGTTTGCAACACACGTCCTTGTATTTAATGAAAGTTTTGGACATTGGCAGAAACACCCCCCAAAGGTTATAAATGTTATTGCATCCATGGTCCTTGCGAGTTATAGCTTTGGAGTGTTGGCAGGATTGGCCCTTGTGGTATATCTTTGATGTATTGGCAGATTGGGCCCTTGCAAGTATTTTCTTCTTTTTCCTTCATTAAATAA
This sequence comes from Tanacetum coccineum, assembly GCA_026074375.1. NCBI lineage: Eukaryota > Viridiplantae > Streptophyta > Magnoliopsida > Asterales > Asteraceae > Tanacetum > Tanacetum coccineum. The sequence goes on from BQNB010061946.1 coordinate 18,402, forward strand.
GTTAGGGACTTGGCAATTTTAGTCCCTAAACTTATTTTTCTTCACTTGTGGCTTTGGATTTGTCGGGGTTGACTTTGGTTGACTTTTTCAGACTTGGGCTTTGACTTGACTTTGTCTTTTCCACGCTTTTCCATTCCGTGTCCGGTTTTGTCGTTTTGGCTTCGTTTTTCGTCCTTTTCTTAGATATCCGTTCCTGCACAACACAATTAGCAAAACAAGCATATTTTTGGCATTTTAAGTCCGTTTTTGGTTATTTTAACTTGTTTTTAAAGGTAAAAGGTGTGTGTAATTAAACACATACCAAAATCCCCCATACTAAGGTATTGCCGTGTCCTCACGCAATGCTATGAAGTAAGCATTTAGAAAACTAAGAATCTCAATCACCCTCGACTAATAACTTGGAAAAGTAGCTAAGTGTTCATCGAGGAAGTTAAAGACTCATAAGTTTTGAAAATCCCCGTCTTTACCATTTTTTATATATACACCTATTCCTACACATCTTTTTGTATTTTTCATTTTTCATTAATCAACTAACTAGAACGTTTTGACTTTCGTTATTTAATAACTTTAAGGGATCATAGAACAAGATGCATTTCGATCCGAGAATGCCCCAAAAAGGATAAATTCATCGTTCCCGACTTTTCACTTATTCCAAACCAAGCTTAAAACGAAATCATTATGTAACTGCTCATTCTCTGCGAGTAATTTAGCCACACTATGTTCCAATTTGATGTTTGTTGTTTCAATTATGTTAGGATCACATAAATGGACCCAAACAAAGAAGCTTCGGTCACTCGAAGTTACAAGACAAAAGTCTAGCTCGAAAAGGAGTACAGTTTTTAAAGTGTAACTAATGGGTTTGTAGTATGGAATTAGGGTTGATTACTCTAACTAATCTTTATCGATACCAATATTTCAGGAGGGCGACAAAGACCATACATACACACCGTAACGACAGGATAGATCACAGGTGAAGTCACTCCCACTCGAATAAGCTAAGAGTTATGAAATAGTTAGAGTAAATAGAGGGTATGGATCTTTTAACTTTCACCAATAAGTAATAAACAAACAAAGACAGCTGAGACATGCATACATGGCCGTAACGACGGAATAAACATGCACGCTCGATCACATCCTCATTCGCGTAAAACCCATGGTTAATGATTAGGAAAGAGAATTAAATTGTTGTTTAAATAAAAAGTACGAAAACAATAGATTAAGTCTCATAAATAAAGTTGCTAGACACTTTTTCTTGACCGTTACCATGATAAACACACAACTATTTACAACGTCTTGATCATAGATAAAATACAACAATCTAAGTTGGCGTTCCTGTAACGGTTAACTTCCCAAACATCCCATACTTTACATACTTTACAAGGCAAGTGGCGATATCTTCCACTTTCGATTTGTATCAACGAATAATCGATCATTCGTGTAATTTCTTCGGTAGTTGCGAAACGATTATCTTCAAACTTTCATTCTCTTTTTTGTTGCGATTTTTTTAATTTTTTCGATTTTTTTAACACTATACTATCGAACTCGGTGTTAGTTTCACCTTCTTCTCTGTTTCTTAATAAATTCAGGATATTCTTCAATAATTCTTCATTTTCGGACATCGTACCATTATTTGTGATAGTAAAAATACATGAGTTCTTGACTTCATAAATTCTGCCAACCGTACTAAAAAGACACAAGACTCAGGGAATAAAAAACTTTACACTTTTAAGCAATATGCAACTGTAATAAACTTATCTAAAGGGATAGGCTAAGGGTACGAAATCAAATAATTGGTGTAGTTCCTTAACGGGATTGGCCTCCTACGGGTTGTTCTAGGGGTATCTTACTCTTAAAGTGAGAGTAAGCAAAGGGTTTATACGGGGGTTAACTAACCGGTGCTAATTAGTTAATAAGCAATGTAAAATGCGATTTGGTTGTGTAATTAAAATTTACCAATTTAAACAAGTTACTCTATATACAATCCATAGTTCTTTTCATAGCGGTCTCGAATAGATATACAAGCCAAGTTCTAAAGTATTATACCTCACCTTGGCACACTCTTATTTTGTGGAATATGGGTTACACATTTGGAACGGCATAGGTTACTCCTCATATATCTAAAAAAAAAGGGTTATTGTGGTGCGGGTTATGTATCATGTAAATTTCACCAAAGTATGCTTGGATTTTTTTAATTTTGAGCATAATTTAAGCATGTTAGGGTGAAATTAGGACAAGTAAACATTCTAATTCCATCCCCCCACTTGAATTATACAACGTCCTCATTGTATAGATAAAACATTAAATACGGGAACATACCTTCTCGTTTGCATTTAAATCCTCTCCATCCTCTTGTCCTCCCTGTTTTTTAATATTCTGTTTGAACACCTCATTAATCTTATCACCCATAGATACACTAGCACCTACCTTAGAAGTTGGTTTGACATAGATTGGTGGTGAAATAGAAGAAATTTGAGCGAGCACTTTTTTTCATCACTTCCTTTGACAACTGCCTTGCATGTTGATTAGCTCATCTCATTTAAACAGATCATTAGATAAGGGATCTTCATTGTTCTAAAAGTCCTTTATTCGTTACTTTTCCTCCTTCTCACTATTAACCATCTCTCCATTCAACTTACTATCAAACACCATGCTGTTATCATTTTTCCCCTCAACTTCTATTTTAGCAATCTTCCATAAAAGTCCAATAACCATCCAGTAACTCTTTGGCCTGAATCATAATATCGTACCTCCCATATCAATTCTGGAAGATTATGCAAATATAAATGTATTAATTAACTGTTTTGAGAATATGTGAACACTATAACATATTGTACATTTTCATACATTCGTATATATTAGTGTCCCATTTTTGTGTGTGCACTGCACTATCTTGATTAATTGTTCCCCGGCTCTCGCTGTCCCACCTGATGAGATGGAATTCCCCCCCCCTTCATCTCTCATCCCTCGCACCCCATACAACATTCCTTCTCTCACTCCCTCGCGCACATTCTGGTTCCCTTGGCCCCCCCCTCCCTCTCTGAACTGATTGAAATGCATGATGTAACCCGTACATGATGCTAAAATTCAACAATGATCCACTCTTGGAGTTTCACATATACCAAAAGCCTCTAAATATACACAGAGACACACTATCAAACCTTCATTCATCAATTATGGTTTCATGTTGTGGGAGAACAAAATCCTTAACACATGGCGAATACCAAAACCTTCTACTTTCAACGTTTTTCAAACATCACCTTGGTAATTTAACAACTGATCATTGTTACTTTTATTTTAATGGACGTTCTGATGTGTCCCACGTATACAACCTTCTGCAATCGTAAAGGAGATTAGAACCTTTCCTGGTCAGATCACGTTATCTAGGGATATCTGGGGATCGTGATTGGATTATGGTTTATAAGATTAAGTCGATGAAAACATGCGATGTTTGCATGTAATTTCAAGGACCCAATCCAAATATTTCATAATTCATCGATAATATTTTTTTTTGGGTAAAGGGTTTCCCTAGTAAATTTATTACTTCAAAAACAATTAAGTACAATGAATGAGGGTGAATTCCACATCTCTGCCCGTTACATAGGCAATCTACTTCCTTAAAGGAAGGTACACAAAGTAATCTATTTCTTCTCACAAAATTATCGCATATAGATTGAATGTTGTCAGGAATTTCCTTTATTTCCAAATTATCGCATATAGATTGAATGTTGTCAGGAATTTCCTGGCCTTTATACATATCATCATCATATGGGTCGTAGTCGTAATCAACATTCTCATAAGTTTCTCTTCATTGTTCCACCAAACTATTAGTACCATAGCCAACCCTCTTTGAATCCAGAAAACTTGCCATTTCATTATCAACTGGTTCAACTTTATCCTCACTATCATGATCACCCGAATAATCAACCTTTTCTGGAGGTTTACCCTCATCATCCACAAGTGTAAGTTTTCCATCAATAATTAGTCTTTCAAGCTTATCAATTTTTTCAACAATAGGTGTAGTAGTAGTACTACTAGATCCCACATTCCAAAATGAAGATCCACTAAAATTGGCTCCCTCTCTTCATAGCCAAAATTTGAAGTACTTTCCATTTGTTACCCAATTCGGCATCTTTTTCACGAATTAAGCAATCAAATGGGTGTTGAATTACTAACTCGTTTTAGACTCCCACATCCTTTCTTTTATTACACTTAGTGTTGGTCAATTATTATTTTTTATTGAAAACATGTCTATAAAACACTGTTTGGCTAGTTTATAATTACTCATCTTGGACCACCGGAATGATCAGGAGAAATCTAAAGTTGTAGATGAGTCTGATTCCACCATACCTGATCCAAGTCATCAGACCATCACGTCAACTCCTCCAGTGGTCACACCTCCTCCAATCAATACAGAAGCTACAACAATCACCCCATCTCTCCCAGAGATCACTCTATTCATCGCACTTCAGCTAAGAGTGGCAAGATTGGAGCAAGAGATGTCTGAAGTAAAGAAGACTGATCACTCTGCTGATGTTTTAGCTTCAATTAGATCCCAAGTTCCTACTGCTGTTGATAAATATCTAGGAACAAAACTTGATGATGCTCTCCTTAAGGTTCTAGAATGACACACTGCAGATTTAATCGAGAAATACTCTGTGCTGCCTGGCCCAGAGTCTATCCAGAATCAAGAATCTAAAAAGAGTCCGAAGGAGATTATCAGAATCAAAAAGGAACAAGGTGAGGAGAAACTGTTAGCCTTACTTTTAGTGATGTTCATTTTTCCATTTTTCCTTTCAATCTAATATTCCATCTTTTAGTGTTCATCCCCTCTCTCTACTTTCTCTCACTAAAACTACACAATGATCCATCTAGTTTATTTTGATCAATCAAGACCTCCCGAAAAGGTGTTTTTATCTTTGTCACTAACATAGTTAGCAACAACGGGGTAAGCCACCCGCTTTCCCAAAAAAAAACCATATGCCATATTAACAAACTATGCACTAATAGCTCTAATAGACTTTAACGGGACAGCCACATCAGCCCCGTTTCCCGTCAGTGTAATTAAAGTCCGAATATTCACACTTTTCCTACTCGTTTCTTTGGTAAATAATTTAGCATATGAATTACCTAATTTGGGATCATCAGTAGAGTTAATCGGTGTCTGCCTCACGTTCTCAACATGCGTACCTTTATTATTCCCAGACTCAATCATCTTCTCAACCGTATGATCACCCGAACTACTCAACACTAGCAAAGGACATCCCATCAGTATTCTTCACCACATTAGAGCTAGTATCTTCGCTTGAAATCGAATCAGATCCACCAACAGAACTACCCTCTTTTTCCTTTACACCTCTCCCGCCCCCTTTCTCTTTCGGAGTCAAAAACTCCCTTTCCATTCTCACTTCATACACATCAACAACCTAGAACCCCAATAATCCCAGATGATCACGATAGCAGGCCGATTCCCTATCGCAACAAACCACCTCCAAAAACCAAAAAACAAACAAAAGATATAAACCCTAAAGCGATTGTCTAACTCGACACAATAAACTAGACGAAAAAGCAATGATTTAGGGTTCTAAATCGCGACTAAGATCAGTAAACAACAAGAATAATAACAACTTAATAACCACATTGATTGAATATGAAGAAACCCTAGAAAAGACAATCAAACCCTAGTAAAAAACCTAGTTCAATTACTGGACTCGTTGGAAGACTTAGATTACAAATAAGTTATAATCAAGAATCAACAAACAATAATGGATTGGACTTCGGAGACTGCATCGAATTGATCAAAAAATAGAATATGGCCAACTCTTCTATATTAGGAGTTAAGAATAGGATCGATTGAGAGTTTAGGGATGTAAGGGTTTAGTTTGAGTCGGTTTTCTTTTTTTTCTTCAGAGAAAAAACGTGGGGTTCATCGATAACGTTATTAAAGTGAGATGCATCGAAAATACGCAATTGTAATTACTTCTTATCATTTTCATTTTAATAATTTTTTTATTTGATCAAACTATGTATAACACATGTCAGTTTAATAATCTAACATTGCATTAACATAAACTTAAAAGTTACGTTACTGTTTTAACTAGCACAACATTGCGAGACAAATCTTTATACCAAACAATCATATAAAAATATAAAAAGGATCAACTAAGACGAATCAAAGTAGATAAGGATTTACCGATCTTGGTCATACTAATTTATCAATAATTTATGAACAGGTCCAATCATTTTATGCATGTGTATCCATGATAATAAAATGCAGGAAACAAGATCAATTAGCATGATACAATAATACATGATAGTTTAATGCCATTAATGAGTTTACAATCAATTACCTTTAACTTTGGTATACATGGAGTCATAAAATGTTATAGAAAATGAACTTTCACCTAGTATATCCAAAACGAGATGTGTAGATTATAAGGAACACTTTGATATCGGGTGTTTTTTGGCAACTGACATTGTCTACCTATTAAAGAATAGTTTCGACATCTCTCATGGCCCAGCAGAGTATCCATTGGAGTGAGCAAGAAGCGAAACTTGAACACGTGACATTTTATTATATAATCTCTCCGGTATGTTCATAGGGTTTTCAAGAGATGAGTAACAATTTGAGCCAAAGTCCTTTGTTCCACATAGTATATAGTATTCAAAGTTATCTTAACTTAAAGATAGATGAAAAAACTCGATAAGTATTTAATTAGTTAATTTTGTCATTTCACAAAAGTGAAGAACCAAGAAGGGATATGCTATTATATTGTGTGAAATGATCATGAGAAGTTTGGTCGGTCTAGGTCATTGTCATTTCAAAAAAATTGTTATCTTATTAAAAAGACAATTAATACCCATTGAAATGCATGTAAAATTAAAATAGTATGTGTTAACAACAGGGGGAGGTTGCCTAATACAAACAAAAGAGATTTAAAAGCATGATCATATTAAGATAAAGGGTCAATAAGCATAATGGACATAAGAGAGAAGGTATGGTGGCTTAAGCCACAAAACAAAACGGGCCCCACAGTCTGTCACATCAGCATTTCACTCCCACTTAAAAGTATTTCTTTACTCATAACACAACTTCACCTCTTCATTTGGCCCCACCACTAACCTTTTTTTTTTCTTTTCAATTTTTTCACACAATTTAAATTCATTTTATTAAAATCGAAATAAAATAGAAAACATAAAATTAGAAAATTACTGATTTATTTTTTATAAAATAAAAGACACACTTTATAAACAAAATTAAAATAATAAACTTAAAAATGACAACCAAGATAAACTATAGGGGCTTAACATGTAAATTTTTATATAAACAAAAAGAAAAATGCAAAATATTACTCCGACCTCTTCCTTCTTTAACCAAAAAAATCCTGCAACTCATAGATCCAAAACACACCCCCATCATAAATTTAAAAAACCTCCGTCTCTTCATCACACAAACACAAACACACATTATAAATCAAAACAAAACTCAAAAAAAGAAAAAGAAAAGAAATGAAAAAGGGTTAACGATAAAGTCTTTTGTCTTCTTCTTTCGTCGTAGCCGTGGCGAGAGGCCCGGTTTTTTGCTTGTGGCGAGGGGCCATGGTGTGGTGGCGAGGCTCGTGGCGAGGCCTTCTCGTTACCACACCCTTCTCTCTAAGAGGTTATCAAAACAAACTTGGAATTTAGTTGCTTTATTTTTGGGTTATTTTGACCCTTAAATGGACATTAGATAACTTTTGATATACCTTTCACATGAGAGCACAAAAGTGAAAAAGATAGGGGAATTGGTTCGCGTTGATTTGTCAAAATGACTAAGAGTTGTACGTATGTCTTTTTGCTCCAGAAAGGGCGAGTATTTTGATTCAAATGTACGTGGTTTGATTAGGGTTTATTCTTGTGAACGTTTGTGACTTTTTTTTTACTACTTCTAAAAGGTGTATCTTGTGAATAATACAATTTGAACTTGAAACCTTTTAAGAGGTGTTCACGGGCCGGTTTGATTCGGTTTGTTTGAATATTTAACCTATTTTACTGTCTGAACCGAATCGTACTAGGCGGGTAACTGAAATGAGCGGTTACACGTGGTTCGGGTCACGATTAACCATTTTAGACGTTTAATTGAGTTTAATCGAGTATAATCGTATGAACAATAACATGATCTAGAATGTTAAATGCCATTTTAATAAAATTATGTAACATTAAATAGATTAAAGTCATAACACAAGCTATTCCGTCACAATAAGTGCATTCAAATAAACATACATAACAAATTAACAAAAAATATTTATTTGACGTTGATATGTTACGATTACAGTAATCAATTTTCACAGATAAACGTTTTGTAAATGTTTAAATTATGAAAAAAAAAAAGATAAAAGTTTTGTAAATGTTTAAATTATGAACAAAGAAGTTGTAATAATGCAATAACATTATCAAAACTTGTGAAATTAATTTAATATTTAGTTAAAAAATTTCATGTTCATTATACGCGGTTTGTTCAATTAACCGCGGATATCTAAAAATAGAAACAGAAACCGAGCCATAATCAGTGGGTTTTTCGGATTCGAATTTTCGATTTCACTTTCTTCGGTTCCGGGTTTTTCGGTTTAGATTGAGCAGTTTGGTTCAGTTTACCGGTTTCTCGGGTTTTTTTAACACCCCTAATACATATTACTTTGAGACAATAGGAATTAATTGCGCATATATGCCGAAGGCTATATATATATGTTGAAATGTCCTTTTTATGATAATTTCTAATTGATTATAACATTGAACTGTCATATTTGATTTGATTGATGACTAATTATGGTTAAACAAACATGAATTCAACAAAAGTGTATCATAGAAATAATAAACTAGTAGATTTTTTTAGTTATCATTCAAAATCAACAGGGTATTGCAAAATAAACATTAATATGGTTTCGTTTTAACTTTTAAATCTTTGAAAGGTGAAGGTACAATGTATTCGATTTATATTGTTAATTACTCGATCAATCAAACTTAGACAAACAATTGTGATAATATAGATACATATTCACGTAACACAACAACCTCATTTTCGTTTTTTACAAAATTTGAATCCACGACCTTTTGGTTGAAGATATAATCATCTCGCAGATATTATATTATACATGTTTATATTTATTTTTCTTTTCCTATAGTGGTTTATAGACGAATACACACAGTCACACACAACTCTGACCTATGCTACAAC